>JARFOC010111291.1:0-11626 GCA_031763485.1 Osmoderma eremita | reverse complement strand
TCTAACATTATCTTCCTTCGTAGATTCTGCTGAGGATGGCAACTTAGTTGCCGAAATACGTATCCGTAGTTCTTCACTCATCGAGGTCGTAAGGGTATTTTTCTTTTTTCTTTTTACTAGTCTTTTAGTTTGACTTGATATTCTCTTAATCAATAGTACTGTGCAGAAGGGGACTTGGTTGACAACGGGAGTACACGTGCTGTCGAAACATTTGTACCACCAACATTTGTATCTGTTCTGTGTGGAATTCCCGTTCTATTGTGTATAAGTCCCGTAATACTGGGTGTAGTTATTTTTCCTCTGTTCTCTATATTTTTCATAGCTTTCCATAAGATTTTATTGTGACTCATAACTATCTATATTCTTTTTTAAAACTGATTTTGCATTTATCAGTTTCTAGATCTTGCCCTTGACCTCCAATGATCACATATTCTATATTGTCAATGTTTATTGTTTTTTTTCCGGATGTGTCTACTAATTTCCTAACCGTATAGTTTATATTGTCTTCATTTTCCGCTGTTATAATGTGGTCACCGGCAAATAGGAGATTATTGTACATTTTATCTTGGGCAATATCTATATATAGATATGTAAGTAAAGATAGCAAGGACTGTGTACAAGTATGTCCCGAATTAATTAATATATAGGTATGTTTCATTTCACATAGGAATGATTATTATAATAAAAATAGCCACATATTATTTTATATACATTTATTATTTATTTACTGGCAACTTTCGTATCAAAATATCCTTAAAACATTTTCCAAAACCTTCGGAATTCATTTCATCATGGTAATCGTCACTTTTATTTTCTGGTCATTATTTCTGTGAGAATCAAAGTATTAAAAAAAATCAAAAACGTATCTGATACAATATTTGTGCCCTTTCCAGTCAGGCAAGATAGACCGCTGTTCTTTCAAAAACAAAAGATGAGCGAATTGATCATCCTGTGTTTTTCTGCATATTTAAATAGGTTATGAAATTCTCAATGCAGCGACACTATTATTTCTTATCCTTAGGCAATGAATAACGTCATACTAACAAAAACATAAATTTCATGAATAGGCCATGAATTTATTTCACAAAAGAAAAACAAAAAATCAAAGATATCCTACCGCAGAAATTGTTCAAAATGGACACATTTTTGTTGATGCACATCTGAGATCTGCACAATAAATTATGCCACATTTCCAGAGCCTACTTATGTAATTTACGTTTTTTATTATGATGTTATTTATTGCCTAAAGAGAAGAAATAAAAGCGTCCCTGCATTCAAAAATACAGGGCTGTTCAATTTAAGAAAACCAAACTGTCACTCGCACAATGAAAAATCAACTATCTCGTATATCGTAAATAGCTCTGGATATAACAATATCTTGTCGTTTCATCAAATACTTTCTGTCGGATTGACATTTCACATATTTATAGCACATATTAAACAAAATTCTACGTAAAGTTTCTGTTCAGCCATGGTGTCTCTTCTTTCATTTATTTAAGAAGAACTCAAATTGGATTACATTAGTTCAAACAATCTTCATAATACAAAATGTACTCTCAAAGCAGAAAGAATTCGTAAAAAGAGAGTAAAAATTAAATTGTTTTTTAATCAACCCATCCCTACACCACCAACCGAATCACACTTCTTAACTCAGTGTCAATCTTGAGACTTTAACAGAGTATATACCATTTAATTTTCGTCCCACCTTAATCAATATCGCAGCTCGCGAGGGAAGCAATCAAAACTTCTTTTCTTCCGTCTAACTAGCATATCTTATATACACATATACACCATTATAGATTTTTTTCGAGTTAGGGAAGATGTCAGCGTTCCAATTTCGTCGTGGCCGTTATCAGTGTGCGTATACTTTTAGAGAACGCTCGCCGTTTCGCAGGTCGGCTGTACCGTTGACTTGAGGGTGAAAAAAAGCGAGGGTGGCTTCGTTAGGGGTAAAAAAATACTAGATTTGCATTCTGGAACCTTCGCATAAGAATTCTCTTGCTCCTTCGTTCGGATGCGTCTGTCGTTGTGCGAGTGTGCGTATGAGTATTGTCTAGAGTGTCGTAAAGGGCGAATATGTTATAAGGCAGCGAGATTCTTTTTAACGCATCTACATCATATATGTTTCAGTTTTCCCGCATTCGAATTATTCTATATAATAGCAAGTGCCTGAATTGTAGTGTAGTAGTTAGTAAGGATATAAATTGTCTATTAACTATCGATTATTATATCAGGATAAGTTATTTATTTTTCTATTACAAATGTAATATGGAGATTGCTTCTGTAGTTGCTGAAGTATTATGCTACTATCGTCTACTACTATCGCTACTACTGCTACTATCGTATACAGGATCTCCCAAGTTGAGAGGTCTATTAAAATATTTTACGGAAGGAAATACACAAAAATTCTGAAAATAAGTAGACTGCCCTAGACCAAAGTCATCTTTCAGAGTAAATTATTTTCGCATTTATTCACTTCCAGTCGTCATTAACTTTTTGAGATATCTTCAAACTTATGTAAAAAATCGTTTTGACTGCATTTCATTTAAAAAATTGTCTTTACTACACCCTTAAATTTCAAGATTTAAGTTGCTTATCATTTGATGGTATAACCCTTAGCGTATATATCCCTGAAAATTTTACAATCTGATCGCGATATGGTGTCGAATCTCATTATGTTTAACTGTGCAAAACTCATTTTTCTTAAATGGAACACTCTGTATATTTTTACATCATGATGCACATTGCCGAAATACCTATCTAGAGTTTTTCACTCATTAAGGTGATAAGGGTGTCTTTTGTTTTAGTTTTACAACAAACGGAGTGGAGTTTTCTTCTTAATATCGTCGATAATTAAATGTAAAAATTGAACTTTTTCTACATTATTCAATTCCATATGTCCAAATTGGTTGTTTTAAGGGGAAAACTTACTCGCATTCTTATGGACAGCAGAGATTTGCAGCCAAGCATCTAGTAAAGTTATCAAAGTTAATGCAGATTCGTTGCATCTATAGATGATGAATGAGAATAAATGAAAGCATAAATTATAGATCAACACAAAG
Organism: Osmoderma eremita; assembly: GCA_031763485.1. Classification (NCBI taxonomy): domain Eukaryota; kingdom Metazoa; phylum Arthropoda; class Insecta; order Coleoptera; family Scarabaeidae; genus Osmoderma; species Osmoderma eremita. The sequence goes on along the minus strand of JARFOC010111291.1, from coordinate 8,564 downwards.
CTTTCTGATTTTACGCGAAAAATAAAATAATGCCATTCATAAAATAATAGTACAATTTAAATTTTAAAATTAAATGTGTAATGTATTGATTTGAAAACTTTTTATCCTTTTTGGAAGTGAATTCGGTTTAGTAAATCTAGTGTTTGAAGATGGCTTTTCATTATAATCAGCTTTTATTATATACGCAATTACTGAAAGTACAGAAACAACAGCGGATAATTGTACAAACCGAAAGCAGGTATAAGAAATTTAATGTTATCGGTGACATTCGGATAAATGTTAAAAAATACATACTATAGATCGCCTCAACCTCCGAATGCAGTATAGAGCTATGAGAATTCGATACAGGGCTGCCAAATTCCATTATTTGGGTTTCTGACAGTTAAAATGTATATTTTGAGGAAAACAGTAAAATATAAAAAAACAATTTTTTTAAATTTAAGAATCATTGAAAAAGCCCATAATTTTATTTATTATTACTCAACGTTAACGTAATTTACATTTCCAACACTTATTTAGGAATTGGGGTATTATACAATTTATTAAATTTAAAGGAAAATGTATAATCCTTTGACAAATAATAGTTTCCACTTTTGTAACAAAAATAGCTGGAATTATGCAAATCCCCATATAATATTTAAGAAAGGAATAGCAATTACACAAACATATGTCTTATTTCAACTTTTAGTTAGTCGATGAACCAGTTTGAATCTGTTACATGAATAATAAATTCTTCAATGTCATCTTGCAAATTATCCAATGTCCACATTTCCCTTCCAATATTTTTTACATGTTTGATGTAAATTTGCCAATTAACCAACTGTTACAGTGCTATATGCTCTTCGAATTAATTCCTCCATATCCATCTCATGATCAACATCAGCAGTGTATTCTCTTGCAGATAAATGTATATTCAGCACCAGGAACAGATCTGTTATCATCACCAGCATGAACTAATGCAAAACGAGGTTCAAACTCTGTTGGGGATTTCAAACCAGTACTTAATCCTTGGATAAAAACTTGTCGACTATTTTGAATTGTAGTGTCTGTCCAAGTTTTATTTACTGCATGTCCTGTATTCACCCATGGTTCATCAGTATATATTATAGTTCGACCTGAAATAATTAAAGTTACAGAAATGTCAAAATGCAAATGCAAAAACTAAACTGTACTATCTCTCGGAAGTATTTGTGCCTCCACCGAATAATATTGTCCCGTTCGATCAGTATACTCTTACGTCCTACTTTTTTAAATTTGAAACCCATATCGTGTAACAAGCTGTGTAAAGTTTCGCGACTGAAGTTAGGGAGATCATTATCACCATTGATAGCAGCAAGAATTGCATTTAATGTAGGTGGCATATTCTGTATAAAGACTATTCGCTTTACGTCGAATATGTGTTTGCGTGTTCTTATCATGTGTTTGTAATCGGTCATTTAGTTGTATGCCTTTCTTGGGTTTTTTTGGACTTGATAATGAACCAGTTTGTTACTCCTGCTTTATATTATATATTGTACGCTCTGAGCAACCCAAAGCTTTACTTGCTTCTTGAATGGCAACACTCACATTCATAGTTTTATTAAAATAATTTAAGACATTTGCAATCACCCTTCAGGCTAAATTTTTCTCCCTTACGCCGTTTTCTCCCTACAGGCTCCATTAATGCAGTGAAAACTGTAATTAAATGTATAGGTTATAAAATTTCTAAAAATCAAGAAAAATATCCATATTACCCTGTGCACGCTCGAAAAAGATGGAAGCTTTCGGAAAAGAACGATTTGTACAACTATAATATAAACAAATTAACGTGGAATTTAACTAAAAAAATTTTAAACCTACGACAACGATTGACAGCAGTTGACGCTAATAGACAGATAGATAGGTGCTTTGCCGACGCCGACATAGCTATGTAAACAAGTTGCAACATAGCAATCGGAAGTAAAGATAGCGCTAGGGAGCAACTAAGGATACTAAGAGATAAAAGTTGCTATTATATCCCATACTGCATACGGAGGTTGAGACGATCTATAGTCAGCTGCGGCTGGCGACGTTTTGGGTTGGTGGTCAGTTAAGGTGGTTCATGCCATTTATTATAGCTTCCGTGCTGTTAAAGAGAGCACGACACCGCACGAATCAGTCCTATGTTAGCTATTGCCCACCCACAACGTCAGCACCCGACGCCGCTGATACTAGTGTTAGTATTGCACATTGCCACATTCAAAATCATCTTTGCATGTTTAGTACATAGTGATCACGCAATGGTTGAATCATAACTCTGTGTTTAAAAGTCTTTTTTGAGGCCTTTTATGGTAATTCCAAAAATAATCCTTAGATTGTCTGGAATTAATGGAAATCACCGCAAAATTGGAATTTAGAAGAATAACAGGGATATAAAAAGTATATGGAAAGTATTACTTGCCATTTACAATATTCTCACTATTTGGCTGTTAGTTTTTATTAGATAGCAATGACTGGTTTTGTCGGTAAAGTATAGCCTTAACTAATTAATTAAAGTGTGCATTTACTAATTTTTTTTAACAGCAAGTTAAATCGAATGTTAATTTTTGGAAGGCGAATATTCGCTTTCACCTACATACGCACCCTTAACTTCAGGACGTAAAAAATCTTCCCTCGTACTGTACTCGAAGCATTCCGTTTTTTTAACGGAGGGTGAAAAAAAACAGGGGTAACTTTAAGGGTGCAAAAAATGATGAGGGGAATATTTTTTATGAATGTCCAATTTTATTGTGACGTTTCGATCGCAGTATCCGAGGGGTACCAATCGATAAATTCGATTTCTGACTCGGCTTCACGTTGGCCTAGGTTAAGGGTAGTTTGCATTTTACCTTGACTTAGTGTGTTTCACACGTGAATTTTTGTGCGCTCTTTAATAGTTTTCTTTAATCTTTTTATACGAACAAACATGTAAGTGTTATTAAATATATTCATGTGTATTTTAGTAATAAGGAAATCACTTGTTCTTCTTTTTATTGGAAGTAAACGTAGGTAAGGGTAAATTCTGCTATTTCATGAAGCACTTGGTTAATGAATATTTTTTTAAATAATTAATGTGCATTTAATACAACACGAGTTTAAAACCTGATAAAATTAGTTGTTACACACATCAGTTGTTATCTATCTTATCAAGTTCAAAGAAAAGTTTCGGAAAGTTAAATTAGGTAGCGTAATGGCATGCAGGTAAAATTTTTTTTATTTCACAGAATTGTAGAAAACTAACTTTTGCAAACTAATTTTCCGTATATTTGCTGATTTAAGTTATTAAACTTTGAGTAAGATAACTTTAAGTATAGGAAACTTATGCAAAGCAAAAACATCGGTGTAGTATACGAAGGATTAGCGCTGCACTTTTGAAATTGATTTGACTGTTATGAGTAGTGTTACCAAATTTGCGCTAACAGCCAGTGGCGGGCGCGTAAATGTTTATACGTAAAATTAAATCCTCAGAAATAAAGTATAATACGTACTCAAACATTTACCGTATTAAGAGTGTTCCGTGAAAACACAAAGTGAATAACATCTGTTAAACATTGCAACACCGGATATGTTTCCACAGTTGTTTCAGTAAACCACGTGCGGCGCACAGCGGGAGGAATTGCAATTCTAGCTGGACAAAATTATTTGCGTTAAATGTTATTTGAAATTACAGGTTTATGTATTGTAAACATCAGAAATAGGTTTATTTCTTAAACTGATATCAGCAGAAAATAAATTAGTATAAGTGTATCCGGCTGTAGTAATTTCCGTATTGTATGCATGCTGATATAATAGTAGTATAATTAGAAATATTGGAAATAATAAAAAGCAAAATTAAGTCTTAAACTACAAAATGGTGCATTGGATAAAGCATTTGAAAAAAGTCAACAAAAAAATAATTTATTAATATAGCTGTACAATATCTCTTTCCTCTGATTCCTCAGAGAGGTCTTCTTTATTTTATGAGGTAAGCAACAATGCAAGTACTTCTTTGAGTAATTTCTTCGCTCTAGCTTGACGAGGGCTTTTTAATGACGAAATTACAGAATCCGATGACAGGAGAGACAAATGCATTAGATCGCGTGTGGTATTTATTCCTGAGTTTTTCTTGGTGTGGTGCTCTCGAAATCGCTTATAGTTTTTGTTGTAGGATTCTTGAGCTTCCTCCGAGAGAGCACCAATAGGTAAAAGTAAGTACCCTATTGCCTGAGACTCATGAATGAGAATTTTGTGGACACTTATAGGCTTCCGAAACGAATCATATTGCTGCACAAATAATTTTGCAGTATCTTTTGAATATAATATAATACTAGCAAGTACCGACAGAATTGTATTAAATCTATTAATCAAATGTTCATCGACACCTGTAATTTCCGACACATTCTCTGAATTTTCAAAAAATCGCCTGGATATATTGCCAGTATTTGATGTTCCACCACCTTGTACAACGCTGTCAACCTTTATACCTACTTCCTGCCATAACCTTTTTTGAACATTTAACTTTCTCTCTTGCATCCGTTGAAGTTAGCTCAAATAAATTTTCATGACTTATGTTTTCCATTGTAGCATATACAAAATAAATAATAATAAATTTTTATGACATTATGTTACAAATTAAAATATATGCTGCTATAAATAATTACTTTATTCGGAGATCTATAAGAAATTTTGTGACACAGTAAATTCAAATCAAAGATAAAGCAGAACCGGCAGATACAGGCAGATAATTTTCTGTAAGTGAATACCACGAAGTTAAAGGTACTTTAAGAAATATCTTTTTTGTTAATACTTTGTAATACTTTTCTTAAATTCTACATGAATAAATTATTATCGGTAAATAAGGTAAAACTTCTCACGTATTGCGTAAAACGAATGACCGCTCGCACTTCAAACTTGGAGTATATTTCGATCGGAACTGACATTGTGCGGATGTCACTGCACATCTAAAATGCGTGCAAGGTTCAACCTGATCGAAGCCACATGGGCGGCGTGTCGCGCCAAACGTACCTTAGTAACCGGACATCCCTCGTATATCAATAATATATACATATATAATCATATTCCCTTCTACCTTAAGTGTCTGGATTGTCCGTTTACATTTCATGCACGACTTTACCCGACAGTTTCCTATTTTGTGCCATACATTTCGCCTCCATCCATGACTTTCCTTTCCTTTCTAGAATTTTTGCTATTGTGTTGTCCCATGTTTCTTTCGGTCTTCTTATCTTTCTTCTTATCCGGGTTCTTGCTTCCCATGGTTTTTTTTACTGGTCATGCGCTGTCCATTCTTTGCAAATGTCCCCACCAACTCAATTGCCTACGCTTTATAAATGCCAAGACTGATTCGAGAATTAGATCTTTTCTTATATCCTCATTTCTAACCTTGCCCTGTCTCGTTAATCCTTTTATTCTTCTTAAGTATCTCATCTCTGCCGCCTGTATCTTCCTCTTCTGCCTCGCTGTCAATGTCCATGATTCGCATCCAAATGTGAGTATTGGTGTATATATCGTTTTATTTGTTTTTTTTTCAGATATCTCTCTCTTATTTATGACAGTCCTATTTATGGAATAGTATGTTTTCATTGCCTTTTCTATGCGTTTATTAACTTCTTTTTCTTGTCGTGCTGTATCTTCTATTGTTGCTACTAAATATTCTATTTGGTGTACCTGTTCTATTTTTTCGCCGTTTATATATATATATTAATATTCTCCCTTTCTTGTCCTACTACCATCACTTTTGTTTTATTTGTATTTTTCTTCATTGCATTTTCTTCTAAGACTTCCTTCCATACTTGCAAATTATTCCGTAAATCATTTCTACTTCCCGCCAAGATCACCACATCGTCTGCAAAGGTGCATTCGGATATTTGTATCTTCTGTAAATTCTTATACCCCACCTATATACATTTAACCCTTTTTAATCACCTCATCCATAAACAGTGTGAAAAGCACTGGTCCCCATTCCTCCTCCCTGTCTTAATACCTCTTTTGTAACAAATTCTTCTGATTTCATATTCTTCGCTATAACGTAGTTGACCGTGTTTTTGTACCGGCATTTTCTGTTTCTCCTCAGTTTGTTTGCAATATTTCTTTTCTGTAGTATATCTCACACTTTTTGTCTTGTTAGTAGATCGAACGCTTTTTTCTAAGTCAATAAATGCGAAGTATGTTCTTCCACTTGTGCTTAGGGTTTTGTTTATTATTTTTTTGATGGTGAAAATGTGGTCTTGTATACTTCGTCCTTTTCTAGAACCACTTTGCGACTCCGTTAAAGATGCATCTATTAGTTTAATCAGTCTTTGAGTTAGTATTTGCTCATATAATTTCAGTGCATTACTTAGTATCATTATTAATAATTATAATTGTTGCAGTTTTTCTTGTCCCCTTTTATAAAGATTGGATACTCCTTTCTCCCAGTCATTCGGTATAACCTCTTCCATCCACGCTTGTTTATTACTTGTAGGAGAAGCTTAGCTCCTCATAGGCCCATGCTTTTGAGCATTTCCGCTGTTATTTTGTCATGACCTGCGGTTTTACCATTTTTTAATGTTTGCTAATACAGAATTGTATAAAAAGGAATTGTGATGCTTTTGTGATTATTGGAAAAAATAAAACGTAATAGTATTAATTATTGGTTTTGAAAATTCTAAAACTTTCACTTCCATTGCCTCAAACGGTGGTTGCATGTTATTACTTACTTTATTTATATTACATGTTTATTTTCAAATAAAAAAGAAATGAAAACGGGTAAATTATAAAATATGGTTGCCAAATGTATCTGTTCCATTTGTTTGTAGATTCAATTACTTGGTAATCGAATATACAATGTAATTATTTATTTAATTTGGCCTATATTAGGCCTGCAAATTTGTATTATATAGGCAAATTCGTATTCACACACAAAAACATGCATGCATACGTAGTGACGCGTTCAGCTAACACTAGCATATACACATCGGAAGATGAGCGGCGCAGATGTAATCGATAGACGAAGTGTCGCGCTGATTAGCGCCAGGAGATGGGGGGGCGGTCCAGTTACTGCCGTTTCGCTACCGCTCCTCCGCCACCGCCTCCCGTGTACACATACACATACGTATCTGCAACGCCATAGTAGGCGAACAACGGCGTCCTGACGTCACACCTCCTTCTTCGCAACCTCTCACCCCAGTGGCACTTTCTTTCCCGTCTTCTTCTCCTCCGCTTCTTCCGCACAAAATGGATACTGCCCTACTATACACCGTCGGTCGTCTCCGTGCCGTGTTTTCCCAGCATACCAAATGGGACCTCCATGCGCAGTTAATCGGTAGCCCCTTCAAACATCATTAAAATTTCGAACTAGAAGAAGAAGAAGACAGTAGCGATGGCAAATCGGGAACCTTATCTTGTTCTTCTATACTTAAATTCGGGACTTTAAACAAGTGGAAGACGACGGAGCGTTGGAAGAAGAAGTGTGTAAGCGCGGATAGTCTTCTCCTCCTCAGATCGCCGTCGCCTCCACCAACAGCGTTTCCGATCTCCCCGTACTCGCCGAGACGTGCGCCTCTCCCCACCCTATCCTGCGCGCGTATAATTGGATATGGAGCGGTAATTTCTTTTCTTTGTTTCTTACTTTATTATTGCTCGAGGAGAAATAAATGGGATCGAGATGGAGAGAGCCGCATCGGAGTGAAATGGAGCATTGGCGCTGCCGAGTACGGAACGCCGTATCTATTTATATGAAGGTCAAAGTTCTCAGAAGGCGAAAGAGGTTTTCAAATTAACTTTTCGAACGAAATTCCTTAATTATTATTTTGCTTTATGGCGAAAGTTGTTGTATAATAAAACTTCTAAATAAGAAAACTTTGATGGGCAGGTAGTATTGCCGATGGACGAACGGGGTCTAGCTACCCTTCGTTTTCTTCCCGATAATCGATAGTTCAATTTTAAATTTATTCCGAATAGACGAACTAAGAGTAAAGTTCATACGACTAGAAGCTACATACGTACGAGTATATTGGCTCCGGACCCCATCGAGAATATGTAGATGGGCATACCAAATCAAATATATTCCATAAATACGATAAAAATAGAGCATTTGTGAGCTAGAATAGGAATTGGACGGATATTTTTCTTTAAAAGAACCTTCGTTGGTGATAAATATGAAAATTTTATGGAATTAATGTAGCGTTGATTTTTTAGGGCCATGCAAATAATAAACGTGCAGCACTAATTATTATTACACTGACAATGGAGCACCGGCGACTGTCAAATTCAGATTTAGATGAAACTTGGGAGAGTCAAAGAGTATCTTGGTATAAGAACAAAACAGCCATGGTTTGCGGATATGACTCGTTACCCAGTTTCTTTCTGCGAGACTGCGCTCCAGTTTTGTGCGGGCCACTTTGTGGGATTTTTAATATGGCCGTTCGTACGTCTACCTTTCCTAATTCTTGCAAAATCAGCAGAATCACGCCAGTTTTTAAAAAAGGTGACAGAAGTAATATTTACAATTACAGACCAATTAGCATTCTGTCTAATTGTGCTAAGGTTTTTGAACAACTTCTCTATGACAGACTTTATAACTGCGTCAA
>JARFOC010111280.1:0-11628 GCA_031763485.1 Osmoderma eremita | reverse complement strand
TCATTCGGGAATTGGTTGAGAATGAGAGCCGACGTGCTCTTGAAACATATGTACCGAATTTTATTAAATTAATTTTGGGCGGTGTGGATCTCCCGATACTGCGTATTAGTCTTTAGAACGTAATAAAAACTTCAAAATTTACTTCAAAGGAATTATTACTTTATGGTCGCACCTTGGTAATATGAATTGGCAAATATGACCATCGTAATGTACCACTAAGTCATAGAAACTTCAAAGTTATTTTATTAGTAAACGTGATATCGCCAATACTAGTGAATTGACTTTAAAGTTATCTTACTACAAAGTAACAAACTGTGGTAGAAACTACGTTTCGGAGACTTTAAATTTGGTAATTAAAGTAATTATACAAAAAAGTAATATTTATACTCGCGATTACGTCTAAGCTACTTGAAATAGGTTCCAGTCTCGGTTTCAGTTACTGAGAAGCCCATTTCATATCGGTATCCATTGTGTACTCCTAGAAGTGTTGCTGATTTCGAGTTTTTAATTGTGAAATCGTTTATAGAAACATGTAGATTTTGAATTGCTCTTCTACAGCGAGGCTGCAGACAAATGGTTTTTTGTAAGCTAACAACAAGTCTATTCCTTATACACCACTCTGTGAAGGCTTGCAAAACTATATTAATGTATGTTTTAATTCATTTAAATTACTGGCTTCAACTATAATAGTAGTATCGCCAGCATAGGATATTATCTTACCAATCCCTACAAACTGCGGTAAATCATTTACATTAAAAAACGTAGAATTTAAGAATGAAATAAAAAAAGGTGTTTCCATTTAAAAAACTTAAGTAAGCTGTTATAACTTGTTTTTGGGTCGTCCTGTATACATGAAATAATGACCAGAAAAACGGCAACTCAAATCAAAAGTCGATGGGTCCGAGAGTTTCTTCGAGAAAAGCCTGCATTTTAAATGAATTTATTCCAACCTTTACGTGCTCACTGTATACGGAATAAGAAAAAAATTGATACATAGTTATAAAAAACGACAATGGCTTTCGCGAAAGATTCTACATAAATGTTTGTATCAGTTTGGTGTAGCCGCTGCCGGTTATATATACAAGGATGATACGCACGCATAGGTGGATGAATAGAGTGCACATCGGCGGTGCTCAAGCACGCCGTACCCTATAAAAGACGTGGGGAGGTCGGCGGCCGCCAGTCAGCTGTTAGTGGTTGTCGTTCTTGGGTCACCAGGAGATATAATATCAGCTTCAGCTAGCCGACGTTTTCTCCAGTCAGGATCAGGCAAGCACCGGTCGTTATCGTTGCGCTCAAATTGCGGTATTTCCCCTTTCCTCTATCGTTAAAATAAAATCCATATATTGCCGGATATATTCACTGAAAGAATCGCAACAGCAGCGTCCGCAAATCCACCCAAAGGAAACCATAACACAAACCACCCGAATTTTTATAAATTTACGACATACCCAATCAGTGAGCATGGCTGCCTATGCTGGATACAGACATATCGAATTGGATCGAGTCGGATGCAGTAAAAAGAGGTAAGACAATTTTTTCTATTGTTTTTGCCTGCGAGTCCTGCCAAATCGTATTTATCAAGAACTGTTTCTCGCCCATAAAAATATCACAGACTTCTATTTTCATGTCCGCCTATTCCTGAGAGCAATTTAAATTTTTATATAATTGAATTTTAGATATGACAAAGCATAAAATCATATATCATCTTATTTCTTGGTATATGCTCGTATTATCGATACATAATACCTATGTAAATTTAGATTTTGTGTCCTTATTTCCCTCAGATTGTAACCCGTCCTTCTCTCCGTTACGTTAAAATCAATATATGTCCTGGTAGGGCTTCATAAGGCTTCCCTTTTCAACTCTTAAGTCTCTAATACACCGTTAAAGCTGATAATATATAAAAAAATTCTTTATTACGTACCGGAATTAGCATTGTTTACCTTTAATCCGTTTGTAAAAACTGAAATACTTTTTTATTGAATTTTATATACTTATCTGTATGTGTCTGTCTCTAGCAATTACAATATTGTTTTATTTCTAACTTTTCTTGACATGAAAGGTATTTTAATGATAAAACAATGAAAAACTTCAAAACTCTTTGGAAATTCAGTATTTTCTTGTCAGATTAAATAGCTTTTATGGCAAACTAATGTATTGACATAACAATGCTATTCAATACAGAAGGAAAATGACTAACTAGTCTTTAGTAGTTTGTATCAATAAAAGTGGATTAGCTGTAAAGAGAAATATAAAAATGTTGTAACATTTTCTTATATAAACCTATTAATTTTTTATGATAACCTGATTGTTTAACCATTTGTCAAGTATGTATTATGACGACTATAAATTTAGGCATTTCTAATAGGCATACGTACATAATTTGAAATTATTTCTTTTTTCCCATACGATAAGCGTTTCCAACTGCATATTATATGATGTTTGACTCATTACTTTCCACAAACAATAAATCATAAAATTTTTACGTTAATTTTACAATTTTCTTCTGGTATAACAATCAATTTTCTATTTAATAAACTAGCAATTCATTTCGTGTTCCAGAAAGCAATAAAATTTCTACTTAAAAAATGTTAATCTTTCGGCGTTTTCATAACTTTAATATGTCGACTTATGTTTGTTAATAAACACAGTGAGTTCTAGATATTGGAAATATAAAAAAAGAAAACTTTTAATATGAGACTGCTTTAGGTCTGAGGTTTAAAATGGCCGTATTAGAAAATGTCTATTTCGGACATTTTATTATCACTTTTTTATTTACTTAAATCGACTGCCGTACTACAGTAATACGGAATGATTTTAATGGCATATATAGCGTGTTGACAACACTGAGCGATTGGCAATAGTCAATACTTTTGCTAAATATTTTGCCCCAGGGTTAAAATTTTTGCTTGACAACGTATTGACAGTTTGGATTATTCTATATGTTTTGGTTTATCATCGGCGGTTTAATTTAATAATGACGCTTTTCTATTTTTGTTTTGACATATTTGAATTTGAAAATCAGCATTACCTACATAAAATTTTATTCCCACGACCAACTTAACAAAAACTGAAAAATACCGAAAATGATTGCTTCTACATTGGAACACTTGCACTGGAGGATTACCTAATTACAATTTCTTTCCACTCTGTCAAATCCTCAACGACATAGTAACAATCTAATGTTAACACATAACCTATACGTTATAAATTTGGAAACTTTAAGATATTCAATACTTAATTGGATTAACGTGGTATTTTTTTCTTAGTGAATAGAAAACTATTTATTTTGAGTGTGAAATTATACATGGACAATAATTTTTAATAACCTTATTCACTTTTTGGACTTATTAAAAAAATCATGAACATGCATCAAAAGAGCAAACAGTAATTGGATCCTTCAAGATGTCCATGATAACCGCGATTTTATTTTGGATATACAGGGTCTCCCAAGTTGAGTGGCCTATTAAAATATTTTGGGGAAGGAAATATACAAAAATTCTGAAAATAACTACACTGCCATAGGCCAATGTGATCTTACAGAGTAAATTATTTTCACTTTTGCAACATTTCCAGTTGCCCGGAAGTCACCATTAACTTTCTTATTTTAAATGGAATGTTATAATTTTTATTGGAAATTCTGATTCTAAACGTTATTCTAAGCAGAAAATGTTAAGGTTTCCCTACACCTAAATGTAAGCAATTTTGAGATATATTCCAGCTTATGTAAAAAATTGTTTTGGTTGCTTTTCATTAAAAAAATGTTTTTACTACGCCCTTAAATTTCAAGATTCAAGTTGCTTAGCATTTGAACGTCTTAAACGGAACACACTGTATATATTTACATCATGATGCACAGAATCAAATTCTGCAGTGATTAGTATTAGGTTTCCCTATACTTGTTTCTTTTCGTTTTCCTGTTATTAATAATTGTGTATTTTAATAGCATATCTTGCTAGAGTTAACCCAATTTTTCGCAATTTAATACTTTACATTAAATTTTCTACAGGTTCTTTTAATTATTTTATCACTTAAAAAGCAATACTAATATTAACAAACAATTATAAAAGCAAATCTTTTACTAAGCAATTGTAAGTTCTGCTACGAAAAAATTAAACTGTACAAATATTTTTCTCTGAAGGTATGCTTATTTCTTTGAAGACTCTCACTACAAGTGAAATGAAAGTGACTCAAGTTTACTTTTTTCCATATTTTCTACACTTTTCTTCATTTCAAGTCTAGATACATTATACTATTTGTAAGATAAATAAATGGATCATGCTATTGTATTGCTATACATAAACAAACCGATTGAGGGCGTAGATATAATATGATTCTTTAATTGTAAGTACGGATATCTAAAAGTAATTTCACGGTTTATGAATTAAGTACAATAAAATTGGTGGCCTATACATATACAGATATGTAGGCGTATGCAATATTAAGTTTATATTGATTAGACGGGCTACAACAATTAAATGAAAAGAATTGTCTGTTCGATTAGAGTAATAAATTAACCCTAGGAATATAAATAGATAAATGTAGATCTAATATGGCGTGAAGGACGACATGGTTTGCAAATCAATCAATTAACATATTGAATCGAAAATTTTGCCAGATCATCTGGGTATAAAAAATTCTAACAATGCAACAAAATATTTTAGAGTGTACTTATTATCGTGTGTCAAAGTCACGGATAGATTCTAACCTAACAAAATAGATATCTTTAGATAATAATAATAATAGAATATATTTGCCCCAACAGAGAAACTCCAAAATGGCGTTATAGAACAAAACAAAACAACAGTACACGAAATAGTAATACATAAAGATCATGGAGATGTATAACATATAAAGTAATTGAAATGAATTAAGTAAATGCATGCGTATCTGCTGCCGTGGAAAGTAAAAATAAATTTAGCGCCGCTCCGACATGAAGACGTCTCTGAAGATAGTGTTGGCATTCCTCGACGTGAGCGATGTGCGAGTGAGCGAGTGAGCGATGGGAGCACGGAGCAAAATATTTGTTCGCCCAGTGGGAAGACCAAAAGTTTGGCATGTTTTTGAAGACAGCCGTGATACCATAAAACAAATTTTTCCAAGAAATTGCGAGCAATCAATTCTGTTGCTTATCAAATTCTATACAAAAAGCCACTTGTTTTACATTTTCTTCATTGTAAAGATTCAAATCCATGTCGTTCTAGTAGATGTTGGTAATCTGTGCCACCGACAGGGTAAACTCCATCCACTTTGAACGATAAATATTTTAAAAATTTACGTTGGACTCTCTCGATGACGGCACTATGACAGGCATAAATCGGATACCACACCGATGATCCATATTCAAGTTTGGCTAACACTAAGGAGTAATATAAAGATTTAACAGCATCTAAGTTATTAAAGTCCTGACACGTGCGTATTATAAAACCCAAAGATCTGATGACTGATTGAGCTGCCTCAAAAATATGCTTAACAAAGTCAAGTTTGCTGTCAAACGTAGAAATTCTTTGGTTACATTCACTGGATATCGGTGGGCAACTGAGGGAACAAACTGTTTAAACGGCCGGAATTTTAAATTTTTAATTAACACAAATACAACATTAAATATTGAAGTTACTACAATTAAAAATTAGATAAAAAATATAGAATTTTCCTAAATATCTTACTTAACCAAATTGTGTGTAAATGTTTGTGTTCCACGCTCTTCTATTTCAATTTTCTTTAATATCCAAAATGCCGTTTTTTTAATACGGTTCCCTCGTTCCAGTAACTTGTTTTTAATAGTGCAATGATATTAATGGGCAAAATTTACTTTATTCATGAATTTTTCTAACGAATTACTTTCTTCTCTCAAAACAGGCGATGCTTTAACGGTTTTTTTCTTCTTTTTTCAACCATTATCTCTATGGGTACCGCAGGCACTATTATGTGAGCTTACTACCTTGGAAATCCATTTGTGTTGTGTTCTTGGTGTGTGTTACATTTAAAAGATTCTATTAGAAAAACTATTATTCTTAATTGTAGTAATTATTAATAGTATTATTAATATTATTATTAATAGTAAGAAAAAATAGATACTAATGTACAAATATTTATTTTGACAGATCTAAATGCAAAATTGACTTTCAAGTAACAAACATGTACCGGATGATCAATTGAATTTATAATTAGAGTGGTCTATGAATATTAACTTAGTTGGTAACATATATATTTATAACTGTGAATAACGTGTCACGTCAAATTATAATAACTGTTACATTTGGAATCTCTAATATATTCAAATTGGAACACAAAAGTTTTCTTACTGAAAGTTATCTAAAAAACCATTTGGTTTCTTTGAAAGTAGTTGTTTCGTTATTACGACATTCATCAAAATCATGCACTCTTAACAAAGCATTTTAAAGCAACATAACCTAAAATTATCATTTGTCAGTTTGCAATATAGTGCCATCACTAATTAAGCAATGTGATAAACATTGTGGAAAAACATTAAGCCTATTCCAATAAATATATATAAATTCAATTGATAGCGGGTGTAAAACGAATGGCTGTGTTAAGAAATCTGATAATTTATAGGATATTTCTAAAATAAGACAGAATAAATGATGAAAACACGAATCAATCAAGCAGATCATGGCAGTATGTCTATAATTTGTTTACGTATACGGAAATTCCATAATTCTAGGGATATGGCTTGTTAAATGCTAAGCATTTTCAAACACCGGATATATAACATCCGCCTTCTTATTTGTTTTAAATAGAAGCAATTAGAGTCCATTCACTTTAAGAATATAGTAGATAGCGCTGCAATCGGCGTCCCTATAACACTGTCAAAATCTAACTCGATTAAATAATGGCGGGTAATTTGAAAGTAAATTGTCAGTTCTATTATAACCTTATCAATGTCGTTGAAGTCACACTAAATTCCAATGACAAATATTTTATTAAAATATAAAGTAGTAAATGTAATAATATAAGGAGAAACACAAGAAATAAGCAAATACTCGAGTAAAAGCAGTCCAAGAAATTTGACAACTGACATTACAAAAACGTAAGGATCAGTAATATTTCATTTTATCCAACAAAAATTGCGTATGCACAGACAGCTTTGTGAATGATGTAGAGTACTTTGTTACGAGCTCTAGAGTCACCAATTTTCTCTTGAACCCTTGTAATTCCTTTTTAAAAGTAATATTTTGCTCTGAATAAAATATTTACCCTACGATGAAATTTTAAACTCGTTCTGGATTCCGATAGCTTTTCTTGTAGTGTAACGGTACTATTACAATAAATTTAACATGTCATTTAGTCAAAATAGAAACTTAATTTACTTTCTATTAGCTTCCAAAGTGGTTTATTGAATTAAAATAACATGAATACTCTACCTCTACTTAGCTCCTCAGCTTCTTAACTTCTGGAGTAAAGTAAATTATGTACCATATGATAATGTGTTAACAACACGTTTCTTATTTAACAAGAGCAAAAAGAAACAACAATAGATAACATAAAAATTTGGGGCGCCGTTTTACTATTAAATGGGCATAAGTGTAGAGTTTGTGGACTTAGCTCTTCGGGTTCCAAACTGCTGATTCGTCGCTGCTACCAAATTAGACAGGGAGTTGGGTTTTGATACAGCCAATCCGCCTTGATTGCTTCCTGGTCTTCGTTATTTTAATCTCTACGCCTCACGAACAAAATTTTCTGGATTAATGACTTCTTGACGCGTTACGAGGTCGACGACGACTTTTAATTAAGTAACACTACCAGTCGGGTCAAGTAATGTCGCCTGACTGCCTTTTATTTAATTTTTTTGACGTAATGTCAAAATTGACATCTCGCCTCCTGAGATTCGACGCAGTTTGGCAGCTTGTATCTTCTTCGTGTAACCTTCCCCGCTTCTCTCTCTTCTTCTCCACTTCATCACCAGTCCACAAAACTCCTTTTTACAAATTATACTAATAATGCAACAATATCAACTTAAACCTTTCCAAAACTGCACTCACATTAAAATTTTTATCGTATTTACAAATTTGTTAAATAAAAACCTTTTAATTGTACCGATCCATTACAGTAGTATCCGTGGTCTTTTTTTTCTTTCTTAACTCTTCTAACAACATCAAAATCAAAACCTCTCGGTATGGAATCACTATGAACCTGTGTTGTTTTTGTTACTTTTCCATATGATTTGCACACCTACATATATCAGGAATTAAAAGAAAGTCAAAAATATTTTGGGTGATTAGCATAGCGGAAACGCAACAAAATATATGTAGATGTAGGTAATATTTATTTTGTGAATGTAGAGCGAGTTAACAAACACTTTGAAATGTCGAAGATTGTTGTTATTGCATGATTATTATTGAGACGTATTATTTACAATCTATTTCGCTTCCTCTTTCTCTCATCGGTTTCATTTCAGCGAGTGTTTGACTTCGGCTAACAATAAGCCAGCATTACAACAGCTATAACAGAGATACGCTCAGATAAGTACAAGGAATGACGGTGTAGTTTGTTTTTCTAAATCACACGTACAACCATCTCCGTATAGGTATAGAATGTAATAATACCTGTGATGGATTTTGTATGTATTAAGGATTAAAAACGAATTATTTTTCTTTCTCTTTTCTTTATTTACCGCACTGGCGCGTTAATTTTGAAATCTGTTACTGAAGTAACGACCGCTGAAACTCTTGTTAGAGAAAAAATGAAACTTCCAATTGCCCTACTAAACACAGCGAACCGTGGCGCGAATCCGTTTTGTTCTCTGCGGTATCGCTTTTTTTCAAATCGCGGGAAAAAAAATCCGTTAACGCGGTAAACGGTAATGGTAGTTAAATCGACGAATACTTGTCTTTACACTTCCGTTATTTGCTGTTGTTACTCATAAAATAAATATAAATTATGTATGCATTCCGATAATACTTTTTCCTGGAGCTCTCGGTTGTGAATTTAGTGTTATAAGTGTGCGTGCCGACATTTTTGTTGTCATATTTCACTTAGGGTTTTTCTTTATTAGTTAATAAGTTTATGGCAACACAATGAATGACAGCTCAGAAGTAATTCCGAAAAATGTACTATATAATTTATGTTTGAAATAATTTAAAAACTATATGACACTTAATAAAAAACAACGTATCAAAAGTATTTTTACGTTTTTTGTTACGCGGTATAGTGACGTGCCGCAGTCATAGAATAGTTTAAAGATATATAAATTCAAATAATTTTTTCATCGCTCGATAAGATGTGATCGTGAATTGATTATGCCTCACAAATCCTCTAACAAAGTAATAAAATAAGAAAGTGAAATTATTAAAATAATATATGTAGATAACAACGATATATTGAGAGAAATTTTGCAGTGATGCCATCATAGATAAGAAAAATTTCTACTGGATACTTTCTCTACCATGTTAGTAGTGGCGATTTTTCCTCTTTAAAATCGAAAAGAAAAGTCCGCACATTTTTTTTTATATCGTGCATCGACATTGAATGTATAAGGTGTCGTTTTATTTAAGGTTGTATTGCATAGAATTAGGTACAGTGCAGTTCAATTTTTTGAAGGAAGTATTGCTCATATGGAGATCCTACCCCACACGTTGCTAAATTTACTTAGATAATTAATTTTCCATATGTTGTCGCTCTGTGAATTTTATCGTAGAAAGATTTGTATTTATGGGTTATGTTCTTATACGAATGTTGATAGAATACTGTTGATTATTATACCACAGGCATACCTAACCTTAAAGAAAACACAAGGAAACATCAAAATACACATATTATCTCTATTTTATTGCTGTTAATCACGTGTAATATTGTATTTATTTAGAGAGAAACATATCTCGATTTACACAATATAAATATACAAATATTTACACGAGTATGCTTACAACAAATTAAAAATCATTTCTACAATAAATTTGTCAAATTAAGTAGTATAGGAATGAATATGATGATGTTGATGAGGCCGATGTTAACTTAATAACAAATTCTTTGGGTTCATCTTGCATCTCGTCCAATTTCCACATTTCTTCTTCAACTAAAATTGATAAAATATAAGTAAAATCAATCCACTATGATAAATATTAATTGTCTTACTTTTCGTAACATCTTTAATGTCATTTTGCCAATTCTGTACTGAAACATTGTCGTATCCTTGTTGAATAAGCACAGGCATATCTTAAACTTGAAATCTATTGTATTATTGTGCCTCATATAACCCTTGAGATAGGCCCATACCAGTTCAATGGGATTTAAGGTGCAGTGGAATGGTTGTATTCTCAGAATGGTGTGTTCCTGTTGAGCAGCTCCTTTATCGAGTACAAATTTATTGCACTTGTTTTTTTTGTGTTGTGATACTATTTCCAGCAAATCATTCTTTAATAATCCTTCCACAATGGAAACTGATTTGTTCGAAGATAAATACGTAATAGAAGACAAGAAAAACTGGGAGAATACAAGCGACACAAAAAGATAAACCGAAATTGCGTTTTCATTCGTAGCGTGTGGGGAAGCTTGCCTGTTTATAAGTCTGAGGCCAATATCATCACGTTCCTTTCTAACCGTTCACATATTTTATTTACGTGTGAAACAGATGCTATGTATACACAGCATACATAATAATATTCACGAGAATAAATCTACCGCTAGTGGTGGAATGTTGTAATAAGTAATTGGGCGAAACGTTTACGGTCCGTGAACGTGATCTCAATTTGGGGTCGCCACGTTCACTGCCAATGCTGATCGTTACCGTTCGACGAAGTGTGTTTATTGTATGTTGTAATACGCAGTCTAGCAGCAATTGACTTTCGCGTAATACACGCCGAATACAAATGACATATGTTAGGTATATGTACATGTGTTCTATACTGACTCATGACGAGAGATTGTTGACCATAGATGATTAATTGAGTTGTTGTTCTATACTAACTGTACCATCTGCAAAAATATGCCTTTGATAGAATACTACTGCTACTATAAAACTATAAACATACGGTTCTTGCAACTAATCAACCGAATTTTGACATTTCAATTCCTGACATCGTATCATAACATGATTGCCTTGTAACTTGTAAAGATATTCCTACCATATCACAAGATTTGACAGAATATCGATAGGTTACGGCTATTCAAATATTCGAAACATCTAAAGTGGATAATTAATCTGTAGGTATCTTTGCAATGGTTTGTTTTGAAGAAAAAAACGATCACAACAAAAATTATAAAAAAAACGAAAACTATCAACACTAAATACTAATGCCGGGATAGCGCAATGGTAAGAGCGCTAGGCAGCTGTACAGGATGTCGGGGTTCGAATCTCCGTTGCGGTAGCCGATTTTTCTAAAGATCGGTTGCAGCAATGGTGGTCGGTTCCCCTCCCGGTACCCTGCAGTGTTGAGGATAAATTAACACTGCTAACCCTCTACGGCGAGGAGAGGCAGTAACAAGCTATACACTTCACACACACAAACAAACACGATACACACGTACACAAACCGAATGTAGAGTGATACAATAGGCCTCAAGGCCATAGTCGGAGATAAAGGATAGAAGAGAATGGCAACTTAATAACGTGAAATCGCAATTGCGTTTTATGCCCTCTACCATATGGAAGTAAATTAAAATCCG
>JARFOC010111260.1:0-11629 GCA_031763485.1 Osmoderma eremita | reverse complement strand
ATATTTACTATATATCGTTAATTAACATCATAGAACAATTTCATGTCTTCAATGTCTAATTTAATTGATTCCCAGTTGTACATAGCCAATTATAATTACTGACGTGGGCCGGTAGATTATTAATTAACTAGGGCAAATCTGTAGGGCATACAATTAATTGTATTTTGAATTAACTGAAAATATTAACCGGTAAATTCTATACAAATTGTATCTGCCTGGTTTACGGTAAATTATAATAAATGTAAATAGAAATTCCTAGAAGCAAATATGATTTTGGCCAAATGGAAATTTATAAATCCATTTTGAGTTTGAAACATGTTTTCTGAAGCATCATGATATTCTATATTTGAACCTTTGAACTCAAAAGCCTCTTGTAATAAATGGGAAAGCCGTGAATTCGTGATTTTTTTGAAGAAACGTGAAAAAAGCATTGCATTAGGATCTGTTAAAATCTACAAGAAATGAAGGATTAATTTACATAATTTTTTCAAAAGTGGAAGTAGAGAGAAACAAGAGTAATATGTATGTATGTATGAAAATGTACGATAACGGCTCGTTATGTTTTCATTATCGAGCAGTTAAAGTGAAAATTAAAGAATTGCCCTGAAGTACATGACAAGTATAACATTTTGTATTTAACGCAAAACAGTTCTAAAAATTTGATTTGTAGTATGGACAATTCTTTCTTTGTTGAAAACTTTTTAATTTGCATGAATTGAATTACGTAAATAGTAATCGAATCAGTTTTTGTCTTAAACCATTTTCAGATGAGCTATAATGACATATTTTTTAAATTATTTATTATATATTAAAGGAATTCTCATACTTAAAAAGTGTAACATGCTGCATTAATCATGAATTGAATTGTTGACCTACACATCAGTAGATCCTACAATGTTTGATTTACCCAGATGACATTTCAGTTCAATATACAAAAACCGCAAGTATTGAAAATCGGAAATATAATAGTGTTTAACAAAGACAATATCAAATTAGTACTGCAACCTAATAAAGATAGTGCTGTAATCAATTCCAAACCGAAAACTTCCTATTAATTTAACTTAATCTGATAAATATGATTGACAGGAGGTAACAAAAACAAACATGTTTTTGTTATTCCTAATTTATGACACTGGAATCTATTGATCTATTTTCTGTACCTGTATATCTATTTTTGGAAACGTTTTAATAAATAGCAATTTAAAGTTTTAACTATCTGCAGTAGATTTATCTCCGAACAAACAATAGAAACATTGTCTTATCTCTACGTGGAAAATCATATCTAATAGGGCAATAGATTCAATAAAGTATGCTATAGCATTTTGTGGAAAATTCTCCTTTATAAATTATTACAAGTTATGCTCATCAATTTTTATCTGCGCATATTTTAACTAATATATTTAGATTTAATTCATAATTTGAAATGATCCTAATATTCATGATATATTCAAAGATCTGGCAATGCATATGTTGTACAAATATAACCGGCATAGAGTTCGCAACGTACCTATAGGTTTTTCTTATTACTATTATTAGATATTGTAAGAAGCTTCTTTTTCTGGAATCGATTCAGTATGTCTAATAACTCAAAAAATTACACTGGCATATGTCACGTGATCACTGACATGGCGGCAAATTTAAAAACTATACTATGAACGACTCCAATACCGAAAGCCGTTTTAAGATTAGTGAAAAAATATAATCATAATCAATCAAAACAATGTTCGTTGAGTCAGAAGAAAGATATTCTTAATTATGTAATACTACTGGATACAACTCGTTGCAACAGTAACTATTCTACTGTTCAGTTTTAGCGTTGTTACTTCCGGGAGAGGTGCAAAAATGGTTTCAGTATCAAGTATGTCACGGATTTTTTACTTCATTCGAGTTACTAGAAAATATAGAAATGAAATATGTAATTTATTCTAAAAATATTTTAATAGTCTCAAAATTAAATTCCATGCAGCTTTTTCAAATAACTTTTGTTAAAAGTTCAGTTCTACACTTTTGACAGTTGGTGGAAGATACCTGTAACTTAAAAAAATTGTTTGTGATAAAAATGTAGCCCATTTTTTTCTATATTTTCTTAAAACTAATATGTATATGGGAAGGGTACCTATAAATATGGAAACGACACATTTCAATGAAAGGAAACTTTAAATTTCTTTCAAGTGCAAATATTATTAATTACAGGAAATATGTAAATATTTAAAAGTGGATACCTGAAAGTATTTTCTGGCGTGCATGAATTGGGCACTATCCTATTCTCTAATTATGGATACCATTTCCCTACCTAACACATGAATTGGGCATTAAAGGATTAAGAAAACCACTAGCGCATTGGAGAAAATGCGGTGTTTCCACCCGATATATGGGCCAGTTTTACACCAAACATGGAGAGAACAACAAACTGCTGTGAATCATTCCATTCTAAATTTAGTGAATGCTTTTATAAGTCGCAACCTTCTGTGAATAATTTCTTAAGGGTTCTGTATAACGTTCAAACGGAAACTTACATTAAATTACAAAGCCTTAATGAAATGCACAGAATTAAGGATCCTGAAACAAGGCGTAGGCATGATTTTTTACAAAATAAAATTTCTCAGTATTCCCTGGGGGAAATTGATAGGCTGCAATATGTAAAATGCGTAGGATATTTTTATAAGAGATAAAAATTATATTTTATATTATTTTATAATACCTGTATGTATATATGCATTAATAAACTTTTTCCATATATTTTTATATTTGACTTAATTTTTATTATTAATTAATAAGCAAAATAAACCGTAATTAGAAGTCCGGTGCCCAATTCATGTATTTTAAAATTACCTTTCCGGAGCTCGGTGACCAATTCATGTGTAGAAATTATACAGCAGGTGGTTGGCCCGTATTTTCAATAAATAATAATATTCAAAGTTATTGCATATTTTAAATTAGAAAATTCGCAATGCAGTTTGGAGAGCAATTTTGGGCCACAAATAAACTGTGCCTGCTTATCATTCCACTGTTTCTGTAAACCATAAATGTTGTGTCCTAATTACATTGTAAAAGTTATTATACGAAATGCCCCTCATAATACTTTCGAACATTTACATTTTATAACCACTGTGACCATGCAACTCATAAAGGAAGATAGAAAACAAACCTCGCTTGTGAGAAAGAGATGATACCATTAACCCAGAACGAGATAGCTATCGAGCAAAATGTATCGATTTTGACGATAGCTTTTACATATTTCCCATAATATCGAGTTGGTTGATATTCACCTTCCGGTATCTGCACCCCCATATCATCGTTTACTGTCATCTTTCGAACAAAGATTGTCAAAATTTCCAATAAATTCATTCTGTATTTTTTGAGCGGCTGCCCAAAAGTAAGTCCGTTGCAATTTTTCGTAACCATGGAGAAAGTGCGGTACCGATCGGTGATTATATTCTTGTTTTTGGGTAGAAAGACGTGTTTGGAAATCATAGATAAGTTGGAAGCTGTTGATGGGGACCTTATACCTTGGATAAAAGCCAAAAGATATTGGTTCAGTGAATTCAAGCGTGGTCGTACACCTTTCCCAGATGAAGAGCGTCCAGATCGCCCAATTGAGATAACTACTGAACAAAATGGTCAACAGAATCCATGCTATTGTTGAGAGCGTGCGCAGAATATCCTAGATGAACATTTGAGCATGACAAAGCTATCGGATGGGTGCCGCATTTGCTCACTGTGGGTAACAAGCGGAATCGAATAACCACTTCGAAGCACTGTTTGGACCTGTATAAACGCAATTTGAAGTTTCTTCGCCGTTTCGTTGATGAAACACGGATCCGTCAACATACACCAGAAATGTAGCAGCGGTAGGAGCATCACCGTTTTCTGCAATTCAAAATGCATAATCTTGATCGATTGCTGTGGTATCCGCCATATTCTCCGTTGCCCCCCTTCTTCCTGTTTCCGGAAATGAAAAAATGACACAGCGGAAAGGGATTCGCATCGAACGAGGAGGTCATCGCCAAAACTGAAGCGTCTTTTGCAGAGTTTGACAAATCATTTTTTAGTGGGCTTTAAAAAGTTGGAATATCGTTGAAGAAGAGAGAAAGAGGACTACGACAAAATAAACCGGCGTTTTCTTAAACATTTTTTGTTTGCTTGCCTAACACGGGTACTTATCAATCAGTCCTCGTATGTATGTACATTAGGATTTCCCTTATTTATAAACTAGCGGTAGGTAAAAATACACCCTGATTTTTTGAATTTTCTTCCTTCCATTCCTTCGTAGAGAGTAGCTAACCAACCGAATAACCTTATAACTTATGATCTCTTAATTGAAGACAGTAGCTTTAAAGCGCATAAAATGTAGGTACAGATCATAGTGTACTCTTTATTGAGTTGCAACGAAAGGTTACCAATGCTAATATATTTTACGATAGCTAAAGTGGAATAAATAATATTTATTTAATTGGCTAATATAAAACTGTAGGATAATGATTATCTACTATTAAGATTAGTTTAATTGTAGCGATTCCCAAGGAAAACGTTTTGTAAGTTAAAATTCCACTTATACGAATGACCAACCAACTTGTGTGCCATAGTAACAAAAACTATCTGCAGGATCTGGCGAAACACAACACAGTCAAGCTGATGTGGATGCCGAGGCATGGGGGGATTGCAGGCAATAACCATGCGGACCAGCTAGCAAGGAAGGGATCCGAAGTGACCTTCATTGGACCTGAGCCAGCTCTGTATTACATGTGCAATAGCAAGCACACTGACTGCAGCCATGGAGACCATGCTAAACCTACCCCTTACGCAGCAGGCCAGAATCTGCGAAAACTACGCGTACACCTTGGAAAGCACGTCTACGTACCTCAAAGTGAAATCTGTGCAATACAAATCTGTGCTAGAGAGTGTCTGCAGTGGACACCACAAAGCTAACCGCTCTACATTCTCACGGACAGTCAAGCTGCCTTAAAGGCATTGACATTTCATCGGATATCTTCCAGGCTGGTATGGAACTGTCTGCAAGACCTTCAAAACCTGGCGAAACACAATACAGTCAAGCTGATGTGGGTGCCGGGGCATGGGTAGATTGCAGGCAGTGACCAGGCGACCAGCTAGCAAGGCAGGGATCCGAAATGATCTTCCTTGGAACTCAGGATCACAAAAGCTGCTGCACGTGGACCGGTAACTGATTGAACAACACCAAGAGCACTGGCGCCATGTAGTAGGACAGAAACACAGCAAACAGATGATGAGGAAATCATCACAACGTTTGGCAACTGACATACTGTCTCTTAGCAGAACTCAGATTAGGGTGAGGACGTGTCAACTTACTGGACACGGCAACCTAAGGAAACACCTACACAGAATGGGAGTCTACGGAGAGGAACCTCTGTGTAGATTATGTGATGTAGAGGAAGAAACAGCCTCTCACATTATTTTTGAATGCTACGCATTAAGCCACCGCGAAACCCCCTATCAGGTGCAATAGACACACTGCGTGCATACCGGAAAATGATTTAACACACACACTACTAAACCTTGTCAGGGGGGTAGATCTGTTCGGATAATCAGGAAATAACCGAGTGCAGAGTAATTCAATAGGCCTCAAAGTGTTAAGGGATGTGAAAGACATTTCTCTGCACTGGTGCCCAAATCAAATCAAATAATAATATAAAATGACATACAATTACTACTGGAATTCTGAAACTTTATTCCATACATTGTTAATTGTCAAAGCAGTGTTTTGCAATTTGTTTGTCCTTTTTTCAAGGTATATAACATCAAGTTAACGATAAGGGTACCTAAGTAATTTTACTGGATTTATTATTACTTAAAGTGAATCCATTTTCAAGATATAACCACGAAGATCCCCTGCAATTGCAATAATTTATTTAATAATAATTTAGTAATAAAACGGGTTTATTTCTTTATCAAGAATAAGTTATATAAGTATAGGCAAACCTCTAAAAAGTCAATATAATAACAAAAAATGATTAATGTTGTTACTATATGTGCCTTATGTGTTAGCTAATTATTGGTAAATTGTGTGTCTACATGAATATAGTAGTATTTACACAAATAAAATAAAACCTTTCAGTTTAAACTAATTATGCACGCTGTACCAAGTATTTACGTTATCCAACCTGAAACCAAAATCTTAAATAAACCCGACGCATACATATAGGGAAAATGCTAGATGGTGAATATAGGTTTCGCGCTCGATTAAACTTCGTAGGAAGGGTGTGCAAGTGCAAATAACTGTGAAATTAACTTTACATAACAATACATATGTCAAAGAGTACCACAGTGAAAATTGATTTTCACTACATGACTATTTAGTTTTGTTACTACAAGTACTACAAAAGGTATCGGACGTTCAAAAGTCCTGTACCGGGAACTATGGATTATAAAACGCATATCTGAACTAACGGTATTCAATGTAACATTAAATAAAATGTCATTTAAAGTGGCACCTTTTTAAGAAAATTAATATTTTGCAAAGTATCAATATGATTTTTAGTTCACGTTAATGTCAAATAGTGACCCAACTGTGTATATTAGATTTAAATATGTATATTAATATCTCTACGGTTCGATGTATTATATCAGATTGATGTAACTTGGCAGCGTTTGAAAATAATATGGCAGGCAAAATTTAATTAATTAATTTTGTGACATATAAAAATTAAATTACGAATATCAAAAGCCTAAAGATTAAGTTATTGAGGAAAATTCAAGAAAAGTTACCGTATTATAGAAATGCAAGAATTTTGAATATTTGAATTTGTATTCATAAGCCTCTTGCAATCTGTTGCGCTGTCTTCCTGTTCAGCCATCGTTCACTTCTCTATTCTAAATTCGAATAGCCCCTTCCCCTTGACACTTTACTACATTCTTATTAAATATAATTAGTCATTAATTGTTTGTTCTTATAATTTTAACTAATTGTAATTTGCATATGTATAATGTTTTTTTGTCAAAATTTGACATATTTCAATTTTGACAAAATAATAGTTATACCATATTAGTTTTCAGTTTGTCTGAAGAAGCCACTGTGTGGCGAAACAATTATTACTTTGTAATAAAAATTTTGTGAAGAATAATTAACATTTTATTGGTTATTTATATATGATTGAGACAAGTCTTTAACGACAAGAATAAAAACTTTAACTTGCTAAGATTAAAATTAAGGAGTAAACATTATGAAAAATGATTGTTATAAAGCAATTATTAAATTAATCGCCGATTAAACCTATGATTGATATTTTTAATTAGTCATTTTGTTAACCTAAAATTAACTGATTAATACCCAACACTGTCTTTTAGCTCTTGGTAGTTTCCTACCAGAAAACTCTGTTTCAAGAAATGAATAAATTAGTATATTATCTATAAAATAGTAGGACGGGATGACTTGAAGCACTAGAAACAAAGCAAAAAATACACTTAGCACCTTAATCAGTGAAAGACTCATATTTAAGATATGTATCTCGGAATCCTCAGTAGGAAAGGAAAGAAAAGTGATCTGGTGAAGAGTAGGTATATATGTTTTACCATAACCAGAGATACTAGGTTTACCACTTTTGTAGGTTCTACACAGAGAAAAATAAAGTAGTCCCAATAGAAAATTGCAATTAGATGATATTTAGCTTATTCATACTTACACTTTCTATATTTTAGCATTTTTGAATTAGGCGACATATAGGTTATTAGTTTAACTACAGCAGTCTTTAAAATAACCAAACCATTTGTTATTATATGATAACCTAATAACGTGTATATAAAACTTCTATAGTATACGCATTTTATCCACAATATAATTAGACAACTCATTTACTAAATGGAAATATTGTGGTTTAGCCGAGAAATGTTGAGAACGATATTTTGTTTGGATATATCAACTATAGTAAATAGATAAAGGAAACAAGTCTGTGTTTGCAGTTCAACGATTTAGGTGTATTTACATTTTGCGTGCACGACTTGGACTTAACCCCGCACTATCCTTTCCAAATTCAGTATTGTTCACTCATATTACTGCGCTGTTACGATTATTATAAAGTGTAGTGGGGGTAATTAATTAGTAAAGAAAGGTGATCATGGCAGAAGTACATGATGATATTGTAAACACGTTATTACAGGGTTGGGTATTACCTCATTTAATACAAGATTTTGAAGGTAAGTGTTCTGATATACATATAAAAAAAGGATTTTCCAAGTACAAGCATGTATGTAGAAACATTGTTACAGATATACGTTTATGTAAGTACATAATGTATGTACATACAAGAGGCTGTAGTAGTAGCGCAAATAACACTGGTCAACAAAATGTCAGATTTATTTTGTCCCACGAGGTAAAGTGCGTGAACTTGGTAGTACTTTTTACACTTATCATCATATCTGCTTTCAAAGTTTTTCCACTAGGCAGCGTTTCAGAGTGACAAAGCAATAAAATTTTGTGAAAGTATATATTGTACCAAATATGTGCGTAAATCATGAAAACATGAAGTACAAAGTGATATGTTTACTTGAAAAATGTGCTGTTATATGACTTTCGACTGTAGTTTGCGTCAGAAACATCTCTCTTCAGCGTCCAGCAATAGTCTGCCAACATAGCAGGGCTCTATTTGTCTTGTATCTCTTCTCCATGAGTAGAATGCCCTGGTGAAATCCATTGCCATGCTCGTCACTGACTGCTCCAAGGTTTTTTTGGGAACAAGTCCAAGTGGGAGTCAAGAAAGTGTATTTTTAGACTCATGTCGCAACCCATGACTTTATATGACGCCAGTAGATTGTTAACAATCTCTACGTAGTTTTCGGCTTTATGATTTCCCAAGAAGCCGTCGAAAATCTCCTTAAAAGACAATCATGTTGCTTTTTCAATTCCATTTAGCGCCTCAACAAATTCTTTATCTCGAAGTAGCTGTCTGATCTGGGGTCCCACAAAAATACCTTCCTTTCCCTTAGCATCACTGATCTTAGGGAACTTACTCCTCACATATGCAAACCCACTATTAGTTTTATCCATACCTTTTAAAAAGTTTTTCATCAACCCAAGCTGAATGTGCAAGGGGGGCAAATAATTTTTTTGACGAACAATTGTACCAGTGAAATTCTTATTTCCTGGTGTCAGTGAAGTTCGTTTTGGCCACTCATTCTTTTTATAATGATTTTTCCTACCCCGACTGTCCCATTCACAGAGGAAACAACAATACTTTGTGTAACCGAGTTACATGCCGAGCAAAGGTGAAATAACTTTCAAATCGCCACTAATAATCCACTTACAGTCATTATACTTAATTTTTGCAAAAGAAGCTTCATATTGTCATAAGATTCTTTCAAATCGCTTGCATGAGGAATAGAGGGGAAAGTATTTCCATTGTGGAGTAGTACCGCTCTCAAGCTTAATTTGGAAGAGTCAATGAAAAAACGCCACTCATCTGTATTATATTTATGACCAAGCGTCTTCATAACAGAACGGACGTTTACAAAATACCTTCCTTCTTCCATAGAGAAGAAATTATCAAATTCTGCATGGCGATTACGAAAAGGAGCAAGTTTTGTTCCACTCTGAAGAACAGTCTTTTAATTTGCAACCTAGAAGTTCGGCTTGCTTCTTAGACAACTGTAAATCGCGAACTCGTTGGGGTCTTCTTGACTTAGAAGATGCGGCACACAATAAAACGAATCAGGTTGAATGTTCGATCCAAATCCATATTGTTGCCTGCAAAACTTTCTTCGTTTACCTCGTCATCAGCACTTTCATCGTAGCTTAGTGTCATGTTTTGTGGAGGTTTAGGCAGAGGTAAGTCCGAATTGTGAGGTACTGGTTTCAGTGCACATGGAATATTAGGATAAGGTATATGTCGTTTATCTTGTGCCCACGCTGTAATAAGTCTGACACACGTAACACAGCAAATATGGGGAGCCCAGCTTTTGGCTTCATCACCTACTTTACACTTGAAATACTGCTCATAGCACTTTTAAGGAGAGGTGTGAAAGACATTTCACACCTGAAAGACATTTAAATGTCAATTCGCCGTAAATGTAGCAAAAAAAGTTCGGGTGGTTTACACATTTCCTTGGCATTTTTACAGGTTTTACAGCTTGCACGCACCACAACGTAGCATTCTTTAAAACGTTAACAACGTCAACGTATATGTTCATTGCCGGGCTCTAGCCGACAACTGAAATAATAAGAGATGCTATCTAGGATTTGGAAATGCAGGTTATAACATGTGCATGTTCATACATTAACCATTACATGCTGCTTGATCAGTTCCGAGCTCAAGCCGACAACTGAAATAACGTCAAGATATGTTCTCTTATACTACATATCTATGCATGCATATTTTAGGTGGATAAGCGAATATTCTGGAACATAAAAACTAAGAGCGATGGAGAAATTCTGAAAACATAATTGATTTCAGCATGCAAAAGTATATGGGAATCAGGCATTTTTGTGCCCGGGACAAAAAACTTGTTAACCGGTGTAATCCAGCACAAGGTGGTAAGGGTGTTTTTGTTTTGGTTCTGTTGTACATTATACAATTTAATGAAATGTATAAATTAAGAACAATATTAGACTTTCCAGTTATGTAAATAAGACTATTTTTAGATTCTGTAGATTTAGATTTAGTATCTTTTGTGCAACTAATTTATTTTGGCAGTCTGGGCCAGTGCGTACACACAAGTCTCTTGCTTACTTGCCATATCAGTTATAATAAAAAATGCTCTCACGTTTCAGTTGTCCTGAGAATAATTAATAAACAGTAAGTTGCAGAAAATGAATCATCCAAGTATGACGTCAAGCTTAAACAATATTTCAAATGAATATTATGTGCGTACTTAATGATTCATTGCAAATCGTTTTTATTATCAAAATTGATTGCATTCAAATCTAGAATCTCTTTATTTAGATGCCAGGCGGTGATAATTACCTGGCAGTTCTAGCTGTGACGTTATCAGTATTATCCTATCAGCTAAGATAAGACCTTGATAAGCACACTTCGTTAGTTCGGTTGTTCTATTTAGGTTGGCATCGAGTATACTTTCTCTTAACAAATTTAATTGTGTCTAACTATTATTAGTGTTGCTGGTTGTGACCGTTGATTTTATATACAGGTAAGACGTATTCTTTATTGTAAGCCTATTGTTAACCGTTATTCTGGACGATAGGATGCTAGAACCGCATAGCCAGTATAATTAAATTGTACATACTTGCAATCAACCTAATATATAGGACCTTTATTTGGTATTTATATACAGTAATAAATTAAATTAATTAATTTATATGTGGCCTTAAATATTATTACGCTGATTATACACTCATCTGTTCGTTATCTGTTTATCTGTTTGTTTGGCCGTAGCTATGCCGTATGTAGGTTGCTAGTAAAAAGTTTGGAATCACCTCTGCTAACTCACAAAAAATAAATGTAATGTTAGCGTATTAATAAGTAAATAACCATTTAAGCGTACTTTTAGGTTGGATGTTAATAAATATGAGTTGTATTTACTTCCACGCGATTGAGCAAAAATTTGGGTACACCTTCATAATTAGATTAAGAAAAGAAGATTTCTGCCAATAGATGGCACGTACGTTCAAAAAATTAAGTATATAAAAATATATTTAAAAAAA
>JARFOC010111249.1:0-11631 GCA_031763485.1 Osmoderma eremita | reverse complement strand
TTGCGATATATGCGACAACGTCTCTCGACCTCTTCCAATAGATGCTATATGAGATTTAAGTCGGGAGATTGGGCTGGTCATTTCATGACGCAAATATTATTTTGCACGAACCACTCTTTCACTAACTTTGAAAAATGTTTTGGATCGCTATCATGCTGGAATACAAACTTCAGAGGCATCTCCCACTCTGTTTAAGGCAACATAACATCGTGTAATATATCCCGATAATATTAACGGTCTATGATGTCTTGTATGAAGTGCAGAGGCCCCATACTGTATGCGGAAAAAACATCCCCAAAGGATAACACCACCATAACCGTACTTCACAGTACCTGTTGTATATTTTGGATTGTATCTTATATCGGATTGTAAATTTTCTTTCGCCACTGAAAAGCACTTTTTTCAATCATTTGCCGCCACCTAATATGCTGTCTAGAAAATTCTAGTCGCGCGTTTTTATTTTTCTTACTAATAAGCGGTTTCTTTGCTGGTCTTCTTGAAAATAGTCGAGCTTCTAGTAATCTTTGAATGTTTGTGCTACTAACATTTAAATTATGAATATCAGCCTTAATTTGCGACGCAAACTTCCATAGATCATTTCTACTAGGCTTAGAAATAGTTTCTATGTGTCCCCTATCATTGTAGTTTTTTATTATTTTTGATACGTCATAACGTTTTATTTCAAAACATCTGGCAATATCATACTGTCTTTCATTTCTCAAATATGCAGTAAATTTTGCCTTTAATTTAGTTGTTATTCGAATACCTTTTGGCATGTTCCTTTTAGTTAAAAACATTATTGATACTCTTTACATCACTGTCGGGTTGTAAAATGAATAAAATTTGGGACAAACTATGAATGTTGCTCTACTTGTGTCGCCCTCAAAATGAACTAATATCGAATAAGTTGTTGTAAATAAAAGAATGTGCACCTGATGAGGCGAATCGATAACACATGTGAATCTTTTTTATCTGATATTCCAGCTGGATAAATATGATAAGGCATCTTTGTGATATTTGCGTTTTTTATTTTACAAAAACATTAAGAAAGAGTAGTTTGTGGCTTATTAACGCGTTGACAATAAAAAAATGACAACGTGTCGTCAATATTAATTCAAATTTCGCGCGTTTCTGACGCTGTTCTTAGGATATTTTAGAAAGAAATGCTGAATTTTTTAGTATCTTTGATGCATTACAGGCATACTTTGGCGCTATAGCGGTATCCATGTAATATATCTATATGATCTAAAGTTGGAACGCATTTTGTGCATTGCGCATGCCGCTGACGTCCATCTGACGATCAACGAACTTGAAGGAACAAAGCTATAAGCATTTCTTTCTTAATTCCTTTTTTTACGGGAACCGTTAATTGCAGTGGAGTGTCTTTCTTGTATTTTGCTACTTCGTTTACCGAATCAAACTTTCTCCCAAAGATTGAACTGTTTAATTGTCCTGCCCGAAAACTATTCATTTTCGGCAGGTCCTTCATCAATACTTTTTGCTCCAGATAACCGATTCCATCTAGCGTCAAAAATATAACAGTCAAACTACTTACACCCTGTATTACCAACCTTAATAAAATTTCATATCATATCTGAACAAATATAATTCTAACGGTAAAATAAATGTGATTCTTAAAAAGGAAATTAAATAGAATTTTTTAGAGACCTAAAACAGATTCTACGGGATTAAACTAAAATGCGTTTGTATGGAAATAAGGAAAAATTAATGGTTTCTTCTCGGTTTTACTCGAGTGACAAATATCTATGCTGTAACATAAATTGCAGTAAAAAATTATACTCGATAATAAAACTATCAATTAAAGAAACATAACGATAACTTAATAAAAAAATTAATTAAATTTGAGAACCGAGCAAAACGATCTAATAATATTACTGCAACATATAACATGAAACACAGATCAAGTACATCATACATACAGTCCACCCACTGTGGACAACTTTGATGTTCCTTATCACAATTTTATTCTTTCTTTGGATTATCTTTGCGCAACGATATCTAGCCTCCACATACTGAGATCCGCATTAGTAATTATAGATGATAACCTGACAAATTCTGTAACTGTCATTTACAAACCCAGTATCTTTAAATGTTTCCATCACCGTTTCTAATGGGCATAAGTTGAAATGGTGTTATTTATGGCCATTAACGTTATGGCAATGTGACACATGAGAAAATAAATTGGCAATTTAGGCTTAATGGCAATTAAAGTCGTACCCCTTAACATATTGTATATTAAAATCCAAGCGATTATTGAAGTGTAAAGAAGTTGCTTATTCCTATATTATAGTTATATTTACCTTCAAATATTCCGACTTCAGTAGTCTCGTAAAATTGAGAAGCTTACAGTTGCAATTCCATTGATTATCGTGTAGCGTGAGCCGTTTTAGAGTTTTAGAATTATTCAGCACCGATATCGCTCCATAATCCAAATTTTCCAGGTCGTTATCATTCAGCTCCAAAACCTCGAGGTGCTTCGGCAACCAACTGACTAAACTCAACTGATTATCGGACAGATATAATTCAGAAACGTTTACGTAACTGGAATCCCTGCTAGTTAAATTAGCTATGGAATTATTGCTTAGATCCACGTGAAGTTTCTTTATGGAGAACATGCCGTCAACATTGTAGCCATTACGATAATTCACAGCGACAAATGGCCCTATAACCGGCAGTTTTTGGAGATTTCGATTACTACAGCTAACGTTGTATGATTGGTGTTTGGGATACAATTCGCAAGCGCATTCTTTGGGACAAGTATAGATTTTCGAATAATCGCATGTGAACTGTGCCGATTTCAAAGTGTTAACGCTTCTACCAACCATATTTGGCGGGTTTCGACAAGGTAAATTGCCAGCGATTAAAATCTTGTTGTAGATTTCTTTGTATTTGTAAGATCCGTCAAAAAACTCTATCAGATTAAAAACCTCACAGCCACAATCAATTGTATTGTTGCTGAGGTTTATCTCAACCTTTCTCGAATTTTCTTGAAAGGCATTCACTCTAAATAGGATATCTAAAGAACGAAAGTCTATTTCATCTATTTCGTTGTGTCTTAAATCGACACTATCTAAATTAATGAGCTGTTGTAACTGTAACAAAAAAAAATGTTGTTGTAAATCATTTGCGAAAAAACAAAGTAAAGAAGAGAAAAGTAATACTTACATCTACATTTCTGATATTGTTGTTAGATACATCCAATTTCCTGACTTTTACTTCGATATTATTAGGGACGCTTTGAAGATTATTGTGTGCCAGTACCAAGTTCTTGACAGATTTCAGCCCATCAATAAAGGTTATATCGTCACTATCATACGACAAATCATTATACGACAAATCTAAATAATCCATTTCCCTCATATGGCTGAAGGCATTCAAATCGATATAAGAAATTTTGTTTCTTTTCAAATTCAACTGTTGCAAGTTTTGAAAGCTCTTAAAAAATGTCGCCTCAATACGAACAAAGTTATTATCGCTCAGATCCAACATTTTCAAACTTTTCACGCCTTCCGATAAAGTATTATTCCACTTCGATAACTGATTGTTGGATAACTTTAATAATTGTATCTTCCCGAAGTTTTTAAATATATTATCCGGTAAGATCTTCAGACGATTATTGCTCAAATATAGATTCTCTATGTTTGCTTGATCGGCGAAAACAGTTTCAGATATGTTTTCCAAAAGGTTATTCGTCAATTTCACCGTGGTTAAATCGAAAAGTCCGGCAAAAATATTTTCAGGCAAACTGACCATGTTCAGGGACTCGAGACGGATTTCATTCAAGCGTGTATTGTTTCTAAAGAAATTGGCGGGTACCTCAGAAAAATCGTTTCCCGACAAGCTGATTTTCCTCAGATCCCACAAAGGACTTATTAGTTGTTCCGTTAGATTCCTTATTTTATTATTACTTAATTCTAACGACTTTATTCTGGGAGTGTTAGTAAAAAACGACTCATTCAAAGCTGTTATTCTGTTCGACCAGAGTAACAGCACTTTTAAGTTTGCATTCGCCAGTTGTTCTGGTAGCTTACTGATTCTATTATCGCCAAAGTCTATTAGAGTTAAAGATTTTAAATATCCAAAGTCCGGTAGGGCTTGCACTTTATTCCCTACTATACTGATATTTTCCAAGCCGATAAAATCTTGAAATGCGTCAGCTTCAACGCCTATAATATTGCTGTTCGCTATGAAAATCTCTTGAACGGCAGTTACGTCGATCTGATCGAAATATGCCTTTCGCAAAACGAAATCCTTATTTGAGCCGTGTCTGATGTACCAACTCCGGGTATTTTTGATACCCCACCTATTGAAGACCTGCCGCAAATCGTCCATTATATTACAATCATAGCTTTTGAATCTTTTTACTTCACCGACGCTTGCATTAATATCGGTCAGATTGTATTCTGCCAGACACGTTATTTGCACTTTTTCTTTGAATGAAATCGTTACTGTTACATCAATATTATATAAAGACGGACAGTGTAAGGTTTGTTCTGTATTAGCATAACCAGAAGAGGTGTAACATTGTCTCGTCTGATTAACTTGGTCGTTCGGAAAAATGGCAGTAGTAGAGAAAGTAGTTGGGCTCACTGCTGCTACTTCGAGTAACAAAGGGTTGAATGCTAGTAGGAAGAACGATAGCCTCAAATTGATACATCGGGAGATCATCTTCGATTCTGGAACAAAAATTAACCAACATTAGTTATGATTACATAAAATAACCATTTTTTTCTGCACTCTTCAAAAATCATCATCCGTACAAGAAAGAATTAATTTAAAAATAACTAAAGAGCGTGTTCATACAATTTTATTATCCGATTACAGAAAATAATAAAAACCTATGTGGAAGTAAAGATTGCAAGGACTGTGGGGCAGCACTATAAACATACTGTTCGAATTACTCCTCCCGCACAAAGTATTAATTATTTCGGGACGACACGTGTTTCGGGAATAAGTGGATTCCCATTATCAAGTCGAATATCCGAATAAGCGCCAAAATTAATATAAGCTAATAACATTACTTTTTCTTCTCCCTTCACTCCCTCTACCTACCCCTAACATATGTACAATTTTCTCCCACACCCCCGAACGCAAAAATTCTTAGAAGGACCATCCGAGTTTCTCAGTGTACGCTTTTATTACTCATAATAAATCCATCAGCACAGAAAATTTAGGAGGTTTTTATTCTTTTTAATATAAATGGATTCGTAAGCATCTAGGGCGCGTCGATTTCATTAATTTTAAATTGCCTATATTTATATTATGTCCGGTTTTTACCATATGTTCCGCAACGCCAGACATATCTGTCCTTCCATGTCGATAGTGCGAGATTATGCTCTTTACACCTACTTTCAATGGACCTCTTTGTCTGTCAATTTTTTGTGCTCCATCTGTTCGGTGAATAAAGTATAGGTGTTTGTTAGTTTCAGACAAACAATTTTGGAAAACTAAATTCCTGGCATAATTTATAAAAGTCTTGTTAGATACTTTGCAGTGTTACCATTCACGGTTGCGCATATTACATGTCGTTGAAATACAATATCCAAATTGGCCCTTTCGACTTTCGGCACTAAAAATAATTGCAAACCTAACGCGGCGCGATAACATCATTAACTCGAATACAAAATTCGCCCGCAGCTAACCAAACCGAGTCGAACGTAAATATGCAATACTAGGCAATATGTTTCGGAATAAATTGAACTCGCGGTGTTTGTCATCCTATTAGCTCGAAAATCATCAATCTTGTAATCAATTTGCAATACGTCCATTTCGGCTTTGTCATCGACAATCGCGAACAATATAATTTTTAAGCAATAAATCACGGTTCGCGTTAGCACTACGCTCCATTAATTCCGGCCGGAGAAAAAATAACGGAATGGTTTTAAATTTTGAACGCGCTCCCATACTTCAGGCGGTTATGTTTCAGCAGATGTCGAATTTTAAAGTAATTAATTTGTGATATATGTACCCGGCGTGTATATTCTGCAGTATTTTGTAATATATAGGCCGTTATGTCGATGAAATCGTCGAGATAGAAGTTGAGTAAATCAAAACACGTAGCCGGTGTATGCGATACGATTTTCTCCTTTCTAACGGACTAAGAGATTCTAGTTTGAAAACTGTAGAATTGTAGAACCCAAAACCGTAAAATTGATCTTATTATTAGTATTAAAGTACATACAATACAGGTGATTAAAATATTTTATGGATCAATTCGGGCGAGTAAATACTTAGAGTTAAAATCTTGATGTAGCTGCAACATAGATTTCAACTTGATTGAAAAAATCAACATAACTTAATATCAACAAATTGTCTTCATCATACTTTATGCCTATTTATTATTTTACAAAACTGTACGAACACATGTACTTTCTTGTATCTGATAACATCGCCCGCCATCTTAGGAGATATTTTAGAAGTGCATGGATTGCGTTTATTTTCCAAGTCTTTTGTCCGCATATTTACCAATATTTCACCCATACTACCTTAAGTATGTGTATCTTGATACATTGTAAATTATTTGTTTATTGCCGAATTTGCCTACTAACGAATATTAGATGTATTTGAAATTGCAACTGCGGACAGAAACAAAGGACTTACAGGAAATATAGAAAGAATTCTATACCGACAAACTCAATACAACAATCCCAGAAGAAAAAATGTAAAGAGAAGAAATATTACAAGAAGATGTCTGAAAAGCTGTACAAACATCAAGATAGGAAAGGCAAGTAGAGAAGATGGTATCGTGTCCGAGATGACGAAGTGGTTAGGAGAAAAAGGAAAGGAATGGACGTGGAATACACTAAAAGAAAAATGGAGGAGGAAAAGTGGACAGATAATAATACAATAATAATAATATCGGTTATTTGCCCAACAGGCCGAGGCCCAATTACAGGACACATAAAGAAGTACAAATACATATATCAAAATACAATTAGCTAACAATAACAAGAAATGAATACAATTTTATGAACCATATCATTACAAAAAAAGAAATTAATAAATAATATAAAAACTAAGAACTAAGGGCAATTAACTCCTAACACTACCAGTGAAAACATCTGCATAAAACAGATTTACATTCTGAGCTATGTGGGTAAGTGGAGCTTTGAGAAAAAGATTAGTTTTTGGGGTGGCATATGTAAATGTTGACACAAAGCGTGACGACACTCTAGGAACATCAAAGTTAACATTAGACAACAGGTCTGAACAGTCAACAGTAGCATTCACAAGTCTATGCAAAAACCGTGCACTATGAGATGTTCTACGCTGAGCCAGGGATTGCATATTGTACTCATTTAATAGCATATCATAGTCCTTATTCCAATCAGGATAATTTCCGGGTATTTTAAAAGATAGAAATTTCAAAAAACGTTTTTGAACACGTTCAATAACGGTATTATAAGTACTGTAAGATGGATACCAGATGTTTGATCCATATGTATAAGAAAGGAGAGCAATGCGAAAACTACAACGTAATATGCTTAGCTTAACTAGTTTTAGGTTATATTGGATATTGGAAAAAAGATTAAGAGAATAAATAAAACGAAAGTCA
Source organism: Osmoderma eremita (assembly GCA_031763485.1). Lineage (NCBI taxonomy): Eukaryota > Metazoa > Arthropoda > Insecta > Coleoptera > Scarabaeidae > Osmoderma > Osmoderma eremita. Next base: position 4,055 of record JARFOC010111249.1, on the reverse strand, counting down.
TAGGAAGAACAGGCAGCTTATGGACCAGGAAGGCAAGCCAAAGGGTAATATATTTATAATACGGAACTTGATGGAGCGAAGAATAGAAGAAATGTTCTCAACATTCATAGATCTAAAGTCATATAGTCACACTGTCAATGTTGACAGTGGAGTGCTACGCCTGACATTATATTTTTTCCTTTGTGGTTTTCTGCTGAGGATGGCAACTTAGTTGCCGAAATACGTATTCAGAGTTCTTTACTCAACAAGGTGGTAAGGGGTATTTTAGTAAGAGTCAAATCAGATATTGCAGGACAAAAATTAAAACAGTTAAAAATTAAAAAAAGGAATAAACAAGAGAGACAGTCTGAGTCTGGACAAGATTAAAAGTAAAGCCGATTAAAACACAATGTGAACCATTAAATACATCAATAAGGCATAGCATCCTAGAACTAGTAAAAATCAGCAGTTTAGGTACCAAATGCAAACGATGTGATCTCCATAATAAATACAAAAAATAAGGTTCAGAAATACTGAGCATATGGATCAAGGAAATAGAAAATATGAATATGGAGATGAATATTTATAAATAAAACGCAAGTACTAACCATAAATGAAAAAGTTACCAAAATAATAATAACAAAGAAATTAAATACTTATAAGGAAAAAGTAAATACATCCTAATATTGAAGGAGTGTAACGGCAGAAGGTGGAAAAATGGATGCAGATATAACAAACATAGCGAACAAATCAATCAAGTTATATTACTCAATAAATAAGACAATACTGGGTCGCAAAGATATCGACAGAAATGAAAATGAAGATACAGTGACCGTCATAAAGTTTACAACATACGAGACTGTTTTTATTATTAATATATTATAAAAACTACTTTGAGGAATTGATTCGGACGATCATAACTCAAAAATTTCTTTTGGCAGAGCACTAAATTCAAGAACTGACTTTTTGACATTTCATGGTAGAAATGTCAAAAAATCAGTTTAGATGTCATAATATCAGCAAAAGTTGCTTAGAATATAATTTTGAGTCCATGTACAAATCTTTTAAAACATTTAAAAAAATAATGATCTCATTTTTTGAATAAATTATTTACCTATTTCATTTTTTTTTCTTTTTTAGCAGCTCAAATGAAGTAAAATTTGTGTATATGTTTATTCTAAACTACTTAACTAACATTATTTTTATTGATTTAGGTAGATATCTTTTTCCAATACGTGTATATACACAATGCTCAAGGAATCTATTGTGATGTGGTGATGTTATTTTGGAAAAGAAACTAATTATTTGAAGTTAAAAAAAAAACAAGTAGTTTTGATGTTGTCACTTGCTCCAATCGATCAGAGGTAATGTAAAATATCTTGTGACACAACACATTTCACACAACTCTTCCTGGTTAGTGTTAGGTAATTTTTGCGATTTTTTTAAAAGCTCTATATTAACTTTATTTGTATGTATGTATGAAGCTATGTAGATATGTAACAAATCTAGTAATGCAATTTTTTCACACTTCTAAATGTCCAATCGAATTGAAAATTTGCATACTTGCGCATCTCCGATGACACATATGCACATATGATCTATAGCCGCTATGCCAGCGAATATATTACCACTTTAATAGGTATACGTCATTGAACTCGTAAAGTTCACCGCTTAAACGTCCGTCAATCAATGCGACCATCCAGTGATTCGAATTCTGATTCCCCATATCTTTTTTTTTATTATAATTAAATATTTACGGTGTACTTTTTATACATGTAATGTAATGAAACATAAATTTATATTTTTAATGAATATATATTTACAAAAAAAATAAAGAAGCTTTAGATAGATTGCACTAAAAAGGAGAAAGTATGAAGAAAAGAAACAACTAAGGATAATATTCAGCTCCGCACAAGCGATCAAGTTACAATATCAGACAGCTATCTACAAATAATGCATCTAAACTTATTCTTCTTTGTGTTTACGATCTTCGGAATTTGCAATTTCAAGGATAGCTGCTGTAATTAAACACGTTCAACTACTGTGTTGGGTATCTACATACCTCTTGCCTTAAATTAGGTGCAGAATAACCATCGAAAGCAATGGATTTAAACAGTAGTAGGACAAAATTAAAATTGCAGCATTATTAATTTATTTTCATATACTATGTTTTTAGATTTTTAGATACTATTAGATTATTTTTGGAGACTCTTTTAGATATTCCCAGATATTTTTCCTATAAATGACCTATTGGTATGAATAAGAATTATTTACAAGCAATTATTCTTTCTTTTAGCAATAATAGTAATTATGAGGGTAACTAGAAAATGCAATGATTTTCTATGATGTAAACTTTTAACTTTCTTCTTAACCCTATTTCACACAAAAAGTATTCGGCACCATGTACAAAACGAGCACAATACACACACAAAATTATCGTTACACAAACTTATAATCGCAATAACGCAGCAGCTTTCCATTTTTTTCTTGGTCTTATTTGCGCCGTCAATCTTAGGGAATTTATCTTCGTCTCTTTACCGTTCGCGATATCGATTTCGTAGCGTTATTGTTGCGACCCGCTGAGGATAAATAAACCGTTATTTAGTTTCCGGTGCAGTTGAAACTTTATCTGCTATTGTGTTGACTTAGCAAATGAGCTTCTCCATTTCCTTTATCGTTGTTGTTATTATTTTTCTAGAAGTTCTGACCGACTTAATAACGTCCTTTAAATTTTCTATTGTTCTATTGTTGTATGTAAGTATACGGAAGCTACCGGTGAGTAATATATTCGGTTCCTGTAATGGTTCATGTAATTCCCATATTTATTTTAAAAACTATTTCCTTCATTCAAAGGATAACGGTAATAGGTACTGCATAATAAATAAATGTAACGTTGTTTTGTTCAAAATAAAAAACGAACTAAAAAACGCCTAAATCCCCGATAAGACGTTACTTTAATATTCCCATTCTGATAAATAACACTATTTTAGGCAGTTTTTACTGTCTTGTGGTATATTTCAGTCAGTATTTGCAGTGTAGTACTTATCTTAAGATATTGAGAGTTAAATTATACGGTTTTATTGAATTTTAAGGAATAATGTCACGCAAAGGAAAAAGCACAACAGTAGAACTGAGAAAATTAGCAATGCATCATTATAAAGAGGGATCAAATTATAAAGAAATTGTTGAAATATTAAATATAAGCAAAAGTACAATAGGTGATATCATACGACGTCATAAGAATGAGGGAAGAATTAAATTCAAGAAATGGAAAGGGCAACCGAAAAAATTAACAGAAGCAGAAGTGCGTTTGATAAAAAAATCAAAAAGGATTCCCATAAAAGTGCTCCTAAAATTGCAACCGAAGTTGAAAGAAAGTACACGCACAAACAATTCGTCGAACCCTTAAAAAGCAAGGCTATAATAGACGTGTATCAAGGAAAAAGCCACTTATTAATGAGCGTAACATGAAGAAAAGATTAGCATTTGCAACAGAATATTGAAAGAAGGACCCACGTTGGTGCAATGATGTCATATTTGCAGATGAAAGTAAGTTTAATGTTTTTGGATCCGATGGGCGACGAATGGTATGCAGGAAAAAATGAGGAGCTGAATTACAAGAGTTTAAAACCTACAGTCAAACACGGAAGCGGCCATGTAAAGGTTTGGGTGTGCATATCGGCTGCTGGAGTTAGAGATCAAGTCCTGATAGACGGTAACCTCAATAAGCAAGCATATTCACATATCTTAAGGCAACTTTTAAGACAAAGTGCAGAGAAATTAGGGGTTTATCCACGTTTAAATTTTATGAAGATAATGATCCGAGACATAAAGCATACGTTGTTCGGGAATGGTTATTGTATAATTGTCCACGGGTTATAGAAACCCCACTCAAAAACCCAATAAAAAATTTATGGGAACAATTGGATCGCCAAATACGTTGTACAACTATTAGCTCAATTACAGAACTCAGAGAGAGATTACAAGAAAACAACCGTTGAGCGTAGAGACCGAACCAGAGGGTATGCGCAGTTGAAATTTTCAAGGTGTACTGAGTATATATGGCTAACTATACC
>JARFOC010111228.1:1154-11633 GCA_031763485.1 Osmoderma eremita | reverse complement strand
TCCGTCTTTGAATTTAATGATTTGTTATTTAGTAAAAATGAAATATAAAACACACACACTCATCCACATAAAAAAAAGAAAGAGAAAAAACAAATTTGTTTTATTTTTTTTTTATTACAAAATAATATACATATATTATATTTTACATTATTGCTGTATAATTCATTATATTTAAAATTAATGAAATCATAAAGATATGTTATGAATCCATTCTATTGCATCTGACCATTCATCATTTGTTAATGTGAAAAATTTGTATTTACTTTGTGGTTTCGGTGACAAGACCAATTGAAAAGACATTGATGATAAACATTTTAAAGTATTTGTATAAAATGATTGACCATTATCGTTAGCACCACAATCACTACCACGACGGTCATCACTATCATCATCATTAGTTGAATTATATATATGTGTAATAACAATACTAGGATTATCAATAAAGAACGAATTAAATATGTTCATATTTGTAACACAATCTGTATATTTATTAAAATTAAATTGTGGATAAATGTTGTAATATGTATCGGGAAAAACTAGAACGTGTTCATTAAATATTACTCGACTTGATTGTAATAATGATGGTCGTAGTAATCGTTGCGGTTGTTGGTCTATTGTTTGTTTAAATTCATTTAAAACGAACCACGGAGATGACGATGAGTTTGTTCTTGTTGTTGTTGTTGTTGACATGAACGATGAGACGGAGGAAGAGGAAAAGGAAGAGGAGGATAACGATTGTGATGATGATGTTGATGTTGCTGATGAGAACACATTTACAGACTTGATTGATAAATTTAAGAATACAGTACTTTTAGTTTTAATTAAAGCATTATTTGTTAAAATATTATGTCGTAATAATTTTAATTGTGGTGATGATGGTGGTGGTGGTGGTGGTTCTGGTGATGATGATGATGATGAGTTTAAATGCGACGATTGTGACTGTAATGCTGCGTCAGAATAAATTAATACCATGTCTCGTTTCCCAAATATTTGATATGCTAAAAAGTACGGACTAGGATTATATACTATAACCTTTATCCAAGATGGAAAAATATCTAAAATAGCAAGAAACGCAGCAGTTTGAAATTTTACATAACTTGTAGTCATTTTATCTACATCACGATTGTTTCGTTTAATCATTCGATTTTTCATTATTACAGCATATTTATGTAACTCGTCTTCAGTTTCGTGAGGTGGTAAGAAAATATAAGTAGCCATTTTTGAATATTCTCGATAAGCTCTTGAATTTACACCACCAAGAGATATTAGTATTTGTTGGTGCATCCATTCTCGTTCAATTTCCAAGTTATAAAATAAGAAATTTTTCATACGATAGAAAATTAAACTATACACGATATTTGAAATTGAAGATCTATCACAAATGTCTAAATTATCAAAATGTACCCAAAAGTTTTGCATATAGACTGCGTTTCGTAAATGTAATCCCTCCAATCCGAGTGAATTGTTATGTTGTGATTGTATTCTCCATGTTTTCCATAAATACCAACTCATTTTTGTATTGAGTGTATTAATAACATCGTTGTAAGCTACCTTATAATTGTAATTATTTTCCATAAATTTAGCAAGTGATGTTTTTCCTATACAAGCAACACCTTCCAAATAAATGGTATTTTTAGGATTTTGTTGCATATTTGCCATTTTGCTCGTATATTATATATTATACATGTATATGTCCCTATATAAAGTACAAACATAATATTCCCTTTTAAGAAATTATACTTAAATATATATAAATACGTACAAAAAAAAAAATTAAATTGTACGTAGAAAATCAGCTCGAGATCCAAAGTTAGGTAGTGGAACTTCTCTAACATATAATGGATGTCGATTGGCATATTTGTTTAAAAATGATAAAAGTATATTGAACTGGACTAATTCTTCTGTAACTGTTGAACACTTTGGAATTATTTCAATATCTCGAAAATGTAGATAACGTTTAATGCCGTGTATCGTAGAATTTCTTTTTAGTGCTGTATCCATACTTCGTCGTTTGCAAAAAGCGTTGTAATTTTTTATAAAACACTCTATACGAGTATCTATATTATTTATTTTTTCACATTCACATTGGGGAATAGAAGCCATTATTATTATGAATATAACGTATTTAATAGATGTATTACTTGTGATAATAAATCTTATGCATTAAACTTTCTATATAAAGAAGATTTTATATATAATTCATATATCTTTTTATTATATATATTTTAGATTTGTATGAAGGTTTTTTTTTCTTCTTCATAATTTTTGAATTTATATCTTTTTTTTTTATCAATAGGTATTAATTAAAAATAAACCAGTTTATAAAATATAAACAACTTCTTTTATTGAAATATAATAGTATTTTTTTTATAAAACGAGCACTATTTACAATTATTTTTATCGTTATAATCATTCTTATAAACTATAGAGTTGTAAAAAGCATAAAAAGATACAAAAGAAAGAGGCAGGAAGGTGATTAAAAACAAACTATTTTTTTTTTCGATCTAAATCGTGTAACCACATTCCTACTGACTAAATGGACTAGGGACGGAAGGAGACGTCCTGCTCTCCATTCGGTACATAATGACCACCCTGCCGTACAATATAATTATAATAATAATAATATAAGTATAATCAATCCATTGACAATTAAATTTATAAAACACAAATCATCCACAATTAAACAATATATGTTATTCTTACTCTTGATTTTAATAAATATATTAAGACAATGATTTTATAATACTACATTTTTTAATACACAAGTATAATATATATATATTGAAAATAAATATGTATGTATGAATATACATTAGCCACGTGTTCATCACTATTAGCATTATAGTTATAACTATTATTGCCAAGAATGAAAATTATTTCTTCTTGTTCATTTTACAATGTTTAATATTGGTATTGTTTTTTTTTCTTTTAAAACTTGCTCGTAATTTTATTTGATCTTCTTTAGATAATTTCAAATTGTAATGTCTTTTTATGCGTTGTTGTTTTAATACATTTACAGGCAATAGAGATACGTCTGATGTGTCTCCGTCAAGAAGACCAAATAAAATTGGTAATTTGTAAAACGAATCTAATCGGTTTATTATTTCTTCTTTTGATACATTTAATTCATTCATTAATCGTACACACGAAACACAACCAGCAATAACTACATTACAAGATATTTCAACAGCTTTAGACGTAGTATGTTTTCCACATAATACACATACTTTTCTTTTAAACATAGATTCTTTTATAAATTTAAAGTTTTCCAATTTATTAATTATTTTTGAATCGTTGACTGTTTTATCAGTATTTTTCTTTTTTTTCCTTTGTTGTAAACTTGATTTTGATGATAACAATGACTATGATTTTGATGATGATGATATTAGAAGAACGTTATCTTCAGATTCATTAAAAGTTAAATCTACATATGGTTTCTTTAATGATTCTAAAATATCAGATTCGTTAATAATTGGGATTTTAGTCGTCTTAATTGTCGATGTATGATATTTTTTATATTGTTTCAAAAAAAAATTTGGTTCTATTTCACCAAAATCATTTTCATCGACATCGTTATCGTCTCCGATATTTATATTGTCGAATCCGCCATTGCTAAGTGTGGACGTTGTAAGTTCGTGCATAAACATTTCAATTGATGTTGCTAACACGTTGGCCCATTGCGAACTTGAATACATATCAACGTCCACATCATAAACAATGGCAGATATAGCTCGTGATATAACGAATCTTATATATAAGAGAAATTCCTCGAGAGCTTCTTTCTCCAATCTTATTTTCATTATAGAATTTTTATACTGATATACAGTAAATCGAATTGCTTTTGTAATATTATTAATAGTATATGTATCGTTAATTATCCCTATTACACCAATAACATTGTGTATCAGTGTGTCTCTATAATACGAATAGATGAATCCATATATGTGATCTTTATTAATATATCTTGTTGTTGAAAATATTCCCACCTTAATAGCATGAAATGCTAAACTTCGGCATAACATATATATTAAATTATTAACAACTATTTGTAATTTTCTAATACCGTTATTTTCCTTTATCCAAAATTTAAACATTTTACGAACGTTAGTACTGGATATAAAATTTAATTGTGTTTCTTGTGTATCGCTAGCTTTTCTTTCGATATTAGCATACATAATCATGAAAGTAAATTCTTTCATTTTTAACATTTGAATAAGAGTATGTGGTGCTAGGTAATGATGTATGCCACACATTTTAAAAAACGTAAACCACGCTTTTGTCACTATTTCACGGGTATTTTTATCATTATTATTATTCTGTAATATTTCATAAATATTGTGAAATTCATTCTTTATCCACAACATACAATCTACACTTATATATTTATTGGTAAAATCACAAAATCCACATAATTTTTCTTTATATTCGTCATTTAAATGACCCCATAAATATTGTAAAAGTTGTTTTAAATTTTCCCGAGGTTTATCGTTTTGCCAAGTTAACAGATCTTGCGTTGACAATTTCCAATATATAAAACACATAATTTCAACATCTCCCTCATACCACAGTATATCATCAGGATTTGTTATTAATATTGTTAGTAAATAATTGGCAACATTACGCATTTTTTCAGGTACCGCACCGTACACTAAAGTATATTCATATAGATCTGCCTTATAGTTTGTATGTTGATGTAAAAATTTAAATCTAATGTCTGATAAATAATTGCAACATCCGAACTCTTTTAATGCGTGAGCGTTTGTTTTTTTAACGAAACGAGCATTTGGATTAATATCTTTAAAAGAAATTAATTTTTTTTGTGTTGGATACATGAACTGTGACACGATTTCAGTAGGTGTATTCTCTTCATACATTATAACGTCGGGTGCTGCAATTATTGATATTGATTTTTTAATTTTAATAGGTTTTATATTAACTCTATCCCGAGTCGGTTTATACTTACTTGGTAAAGAATAGTTTCTTGTATTTTTTGGCGGTGTAAAGTTACGAGGAATTAGTCGTGTTACTCTTGCAAACCTCATGGTGGAATTTATTTGAGACGTAATTCTTATAGACTTGGGACGTTGCTGTAGTTCTTGTTGTTGATCCTCGTTATCATCTTCATCGTCATCAGACAGGTCTGTATCTACTTCATCACTTGATCCTTTTTCATCATTAGACGTATGATTGTCGTCCTCGACCTCGTCGTCGTCGTCGTCGTCGTCGTCGTCATCGTCGTCGTCGTCGTCACTACCATCTACGTTATTATCTTTAATACCATTAAAATTAGTATCATCATCATCATCAACAACTTCATTAATGCATTTTAAATTGTCTGTTATTTCATTATTATTAATATTTTTCTTATCATTAAAATATTCCTCATTATCATTAGACAAAGGAATTGATGATTGTTTTTCATTATTATTATATTTGTGTGAATGTAGCTGTGTTGGTGGTAATTGTTTATTTTGTATTAAATGTTGTTGCTTCTTTTTCTTTTTCTCTTCTTTAATTTTTTTTTCATTTTCTTTTATTTGAAGTAAATTATTCATATTTTTACCACCGCTTACATATTGCTACAATTGGAGAAAAAAACAACTGTTATTATTGTTATATGCTTATTAGTATATAATATAATAAATATTAATGAAAAAATATAAATAAAACTTACCAATTTTTTTTTATTTGTTGCCGTTTTTATAGTTGCTATTGTTTTTATTCCATTTAAATTTACATTTGGAACAATATATTCGGAGTCATCATCATTATCGTTATCATCACTATTTTCATTATCGTTATTATCCTCACTGCTACTACTATTTCTATTACTACTACTACTACTACTACTACTACAACTACTCAAATATTCTCTGGATTTATATTCTTTCTTTGTTAGTTTTTTTATATAAGATTTTTTTTTTTCTTCTTGTTGTTTTTCTTTTTGCGTTGATTGTTGTATTATTAATGGAAATTGTCGTGCTTGGTATATATATTGTTGTTGTTCAATCGGCAATATTTCATTATTAGTTGGTATTGTTATTGGTACTGCTTCTACTTCTGTTCTTTTTATTTTCCAGTTATAATTTTCATCACAAATACTCTCATTAATTTTTATTCCATTATCAATTTTACTTATATTTTGCGACATAGTTTCATAATAAATCACTGAACCATCGACACATAAAACACATTGTAAATTTTCATTTACATCAATATTATCTTCTTTCATAATTTGTTGAAATGAAGGATAAATATCACTATTGTCTTCTGGTATAATCGAAGTTAATATACAATTATTCATTCTGTTTTCTTTTTCTTCTTGTTCTTTTATAATATTCTAATAAACACTTGTGATGGAGGGATTTACCGTGTACTTTATACGATTCACTAATTAAGTGTGCTAGTTGTGGAGAAATTCTGTCCATTTATACCCAACCAAAAATCATTGCTTATCAATTTAAGCACGTACATGTCACATATTTATAATTAAAGTACCATAAAATAATATTATTTTTATTCAATAACAAAATATATATACATAGTTCAAATGTTAATTTCTTTATTTAAATATATGTACACGTGCGTATTACTAATATCGTTTACTATTCACGATACATTATATGTTTTAAAAAGAGGATTGAGTCATTGGTAAAAAAAAAATAATCAAATATTTTTTATGACTTAGAATATACAATTTGATGAATATTATCGGTATAATTTTGCAATTGTTTAATGTTTATTTTTACTATTATAAATACCGATAAACAAATATGTATCATATTATATTATTGTAAAAATGTAAATTTTTTTTATAGTTCTACTTAATATGTTAAAAAAATCATTAGTTAATTTAAAATTTTGTATATAGAAATAAATAAGAAATTATTGAAAAGATATATTATATAGTGAATAAATTATGTTATATATAGTATAAACTTTTTTCATATAATTAAAACAACAATAATGTTATTATTGTAAGTAGCATATACGTTATAGAGTAGGTTTAAAAAAAAATTCGATATATTCAATATATATATATACATATTTATACATTAAATACCTTAAACTATAACAATATTAATTCTTATAACTAACAATACAATATTGTACAATTTCTTTTAGCATTTTTATATTAGTATAACATTCATTTTGATACTTATTTTTTTTTTTTGGAAATAAAATTTTATATAAAAAACTTAAAGACATTAAATTATAATTATTATTCTTAAAACAAGATAAATGGTTAGATTGCCTTTTTCCTATACATCTTCTAAGTACACAAAAATCATTAATGTTTATACATATTATAAAATCTCTTGTATCCCTATTATAATAAATAAAACTAGTTACATTTAACCAATGTGGTTTCGCCAATCCTACATAAGAATCATTATTTATATCTTGACAATGTATATGATTAGAACAAATATATTTTTGCTTGGAACACATTATTACCCCAGTATTATTACAAAAGATACATTTTATATTATTAACCAGAATGGATGACAAATTTCGTATGAGTGTAATATCATTATATGTTACTAGAATAGGACATTTATTATATTGTAATATGGTATTAGTACATATATCTACAATATTATTTAAAGCTATAGTCCTATCATTAATAAACATATTATAAAATCCATCTTGAGTATATTTGTATTGTACTGGATGACCAAATAAATCAATTTTCTCCGAATCATTAAATTTCATCAATTGTACATGCATTGTACATTTTCTTCCATACATACCATCAAACACATTAAATGTATTACTTAGAAATAATAACTGTAGATTACTATCTTCATACATTTGTAGCATGTATGCTTCTGTAACTACTACTCGATAAATTTGCGTATATATGTCAAAAAAGTATTTATCTTTTCTAATGTCAACGTTATGATTACAATACTGACTTTTTTCAAAAGCCCATAACGGATGCGATCGTTTACTATAAACATTATATTCTTCTACAATAAAATCCATATTATGGTTATACGGTGATAGATAAAATAACAAATAATGTATTGTAATAATAACACAAGTAAGTGTAATAATATACAAAACAAAATAATTTGTTGGAGAAACTCAAATACTCAAATTATCTTCCATATAAATAACCAAAATTATTTAAATTATGTATAATTATCAAATTATTTTATTTATTTTATACTTGTCGTCAACAATAACCAAATAATCAGTTTAAAATGCACTAATATTTTAACAATCTTCTACTTATAAGGTATTAAATTATAAATGTGCCTTGTGAACGTTGACGTGTCTATTTATTATCTTGTATCAAATCTTATTTCACTAACAAAAATAACAAATATAATTGTAATTGTTACATCAATTTTTAAAAGAAACTCTATTTAACAGTTTTTGTTATAGTGTAATGCATATAAAAATGCATAATTCCTTCTAACATTTCTATATATTCATCATATTCATTTTTAAACTCACATATTTTGTGTGGAAATAATAATTTAAATAAAAAATTTAAACTTATTAAATTATAATTGTAATTTTTATAACTTCTTAAATATTCTTTTCGTTCTCTTATACGTCTTTGTAATATACATTTATCGTTAGCGTTGACACAGACATAATATTCTTCTACATCTTTATCATAATATATATATCCAGTTATATTGATCCAATCTGGTTTCACAATTCCTACTGGAATTTCATTTATCGTATCTGCATTGTCTATATGATGACTGCAAATATATTTTTGCTTGGAATATACAATTACTCCAAAATTCTCTTCATTACAATAGTCACATTTCATTGGCTCAAAAAGGATTGGAGACAAATTACGAATTAAATTAATACCATCATATGTTATTAAAATAGGTCTTTGTTTAAATTCTTTTATAATATTAACACATTTAGTTATAATTTCATTTAAATCTATAGTTTTTTTGTTTGTAATTAGCTCATAATAACCCTCTTGCGTATATTGAATTCGTATAGGCGCACCTATTATATGAAGCTTTTCTATTTCGGTATTTCGTAACATTTCTATATGCATCTCATGATGAACAACGTCAAATTTATTATTTAATAATAATTGTAAATCGACATCTTTATAGAGTTCGTCCAGGTATTTTACAGTAATTTCAACTTTATTAATTTGTTTATTAATATTAAATAACTGTAATTCTTTTCTAACAATAACGTCATTGTTACTATTTCCTTTATTAAATAACGATACATGATGTGGTCGTCGTTTATATATGTTGAATTCGTCAACAATTAAATCCATAACTTTCTAATAATGTTTTGAATACACGTCACACTTACTATTAATACAATTTATACACAAGACTATAAAATAACTTTAAAAGTATTTATACTTTGTTATTTACAATATGATTTGTGACACACTATATATATGTATAAAAGACGAATGAAATCTGTTCAATTTCTTTTATACCAAATGATCACCATTCAGAATTATTTAACAGCCTTTGTTACAAAACATTTTAATAACAAAACACAGTATACCAGTGCATATATATATATATATATACATTATCTAAAATACAGCAATGACTGTTAATAAAGTTTTGTCGAACGCTAATAAGAAATAGCACTATTTTAACACTATAATTATACTAAATAAGTATGAAATACGTATATCAAAAACTTGGTTGAACTACTACTCGACTGCAATATATACGCAATAATTCCATTTTTTTTTTCATACAATATTACAAATCTTAAATTTTATACATATTATTTTATTAGTAATATAGATATATAACAAACTTTTATTCTTTACATAAATATAAGTATCTTGGTAGCTATATAAATTAACATGAATTGCTATTTATGCCAACTACACATTTCTAATGATATAATTGTGTTTGGCACACGCGCCTGTAACAAATATTATGTCTTCGAGGTCATACGATGCCATGTTGCATGAAATTTCATGTAGCTCATCATCGAGATATTTACAAACAATTTTATGTATCTTATAATTTATACCTATTTTTCCCTAGTTAGATGATTGGTATATATCGTTGTTTCTTTCAATAAAACTTTAAAAATCGTTACATAATTTATATATTAATGAAATTTAGTTATTATAAAGCATTATCGTTGGAATTCATTATTATTGTAATCCAATCGATAGATTTTATTTTATGTATTTTGTTCCGGATAAATAAAATATGTGTTATTAACGACACGTTTCTAATGTCAGAGTATAAATGTATGTATCTAGCATACACGTTGTCGCAACAAATGTTATGCTTACAACGCGTTTCCGATGTTGTATCATGTGTCGGTCGGGAGAATCTACACATACACACAGAGAGAGATATAGTTCATTTTAATTTACACACGTTTCTAATGTCAAGGGATAAATGTATGTATCTAGCATAAGTTCTCGCAACAAATGTTATGCTTACAACGCGTTTCCGATGTTGTATCATGTGTCGGTCGGGAGAATCTACACATACACAC
>JARFOC010111207.1:0-11636 GCA_031763485.1 Osmoderma eremita | reverse complement strand
ATAAGCACGATTCCCTCGTATTTTCGTATTTGGCCGTGTACCGCACCGGAGGGCGCTGTATTGAAATAACGTGAAGTCTTTAATTGCTGTTCTGTGACGTTAGCGTTCAGAGAAAAACACTCAACAGTTGGCTAAACGTTGTCTTTCGAATGCAGCCATTGTTTTCGATTATAAGTTTGGCGTGGTTAATTTGATTTCGGTTTCAATTATTTCTTCTTTTGTTACTTCTATTTAATCGATAAACAAAAGTAGCATGTAAATTAATATTTTGTAAAATATATACCATACCGTTTACATAGAATAATATTCAAGTACATTAAGTGCTTAAACTACAATAAATTCGTATAGTCACGTCGAAAATATCCAAATATAGATATATACACAATGTAAATTTTGCTTTAATCACACGTGCTATTTTCGTTTCGGTTCACTAGTATTTTCGGACGCGGCATTCTGTGAATGTACACCTGCTTCCTCAACGTGATTCCACGATTGCACTTTTCCTGATCCGAAAAACATATACAATATCCCACAGCTGATATATACCGCTCCTCCTATCCAGAATATAAGGCGCCACTCCTTCAGACCACTCTAGAAATAATAATAATCGGGGTGAAAAAATTAGACAGGATACTGATGTTAGATTGTGAGGAGGAATTACCTTGTTTCGTGTAATATATCCAGTTAACATGGGCGTTATAAATCCTGTTGAAGCCCCTATGCAATTAACGATACCAAATATTGATCCCGCGTAATTTGGCGCGAGATCTTGAGCGTTTTGCAAGTTTGTCAAAGCGCATGCCCCATTCGCTCCGAGAGCCATCGTTAAAAAGATTACGGCCGGTATTGGGTTACAACCACTTAAAGGTTGTATAATCAGTAACGATCCTGGTATTATGTGAGCTAATACAGAATGGTTTTATATATGGTGTTAAATGGTAGGCGACGCATTCATCTTACAAAATATAACAAAAGATTTCCTCACTACCGTTACGGAGCACAATTGCTTTTTCCTAATGACATCGCCTATGATGCCAAATATGAAAGCGAAAATTGTTCGTGCTAAATATGGTAATGCAGCTAAGATGCCTGAGTTACGCAAATTAAAACCAAGAACTTCCGTCATATATCTAGGGCCTCCTGTTAACAGTAAGTACAAGCCCCATAGGCTACCAAAGTGTAAAATTACATACGCCCAAAACGGTATACACAAGAACATACGTTTATAAGGTGGGAATTTCTGAAAATGTCAAATTTAGTTTTCACCTCGGCTACCGTAATGGGGAATTATACCTTTGTTTTCTCAATTGTATCACCAAAAGATGATATAATATATTCCTTTTCTTTTTCGCTAATATGCGGATGCTTATCTGGTGTATCTCTAATTAGTATGTACCAAGATACGCACCAAAGTAATGAAACCGCTGCTGGTATATAGAAAGCCCATGGCCAGCCCAATCCCTGCACAACAAATCCAAGAACAGGCCAAGTAACAACAGTGCTTAACGTGCCTCCTCCTAGAAACGCACTCATAAACTTTCCCTTCTCTGCAGGGGGTGCCCACTTTGACATTAAACATTGAAGTGCTGGATAAACAACACCCTGTGATTAAAACGAAACTTATAATTTTGTAAATAGGAATATGCTTAAAGTACAATAATAAACGTACAGCCAAAAATCCCACTAGAAATCGTGCTGCTATTACAACACCATAGTGTAATGGTGCTACGAACGGTATCACTAGGGTAAAAAGAGCGGCCGCAATGCTGGAGATACCTACAGTCTGCAAAGGGCCGAAACGTTCTGCCAATAAACCACCTGGTATCGAAGTCAGAATGTAACCCCAGAAATAGGAAGCAAGTACCAGTCCTTGATTCTGACTGCTCCAGCTATAACGAGGACCGTACTGAAAATAATAATGAAAACTGTTTCAAATAGTAAAAACAATGTTTAAATCTAAAGATCTTCGAATAAATATAAGAATGCTCGAGGATGCGCTGGTAGTTTCGCGGAATTTTTGTATAAAATTGTTAATATCCGTCACACACAGAATACGTTTACTGCGCATTCTGGCCTGACAGGTGTGAGTGCGGCAAAAAGCCACACGCGCTTGGCGAACCCGTATTATTATGTGCTACTTCCCCAGCAGCATCATTCTTCTGCTGCCTGCTCGAGCCAACCCAATCCGAGTAAGAACTGGAACAGTATAGCAGTCGAAGCGCCACCAATGTTTCCCATACTGGTACTCCTCCAGAATTGAAAATGTGCTCCTGCAGATCTTCTTTTATCTAACAAGCACGTCGGAATAGACTATTAACTATAACAGGGGCATACTTTGGTGGAACCAAAATCTTAGCTTCCGTAGAAAAGAAGCCGGAACACTCTTTCATCAGGCTAAAATATCACCCAACTGGGACAAATATCTACAAGCACTGACGGAGTATAACAAAGAGGTTAGAAAAGCCAAGAGAGAGTCATAAAGGAATTTTTGTCAGAGACTGGAAAACATACGTGATACAAGGATCCACTAAGTACTCTCAAGAGATACAGTGCGCATGCTGAAACGAACAGATTTACTGACTCGGGAAAGGCACCGCTAAAAGTATTTCTCATTTAGCGAAGATTAGATTTATATTCTACTTACATTAGGAACTTTTGAAGTTTTGTTAATATACTCGTCCAATCTATATCTATATCTTGGGTCGGTTCTGACGCACTCTGGTATAGATTTTGAATTGTTACTTGATGCTTTCATGGGTTGGACCATGGCTATTATGTTGATTGACATATTTGCCCTCAAAACGTATGATATAAAACACGCAGTGAACACCATAGCACCAACAATAACTCGCGTGGGAAGCAGTGCTAAAACAGAATATTAAGGTAGATACAATAAGCCATACATAATGAATATAGTAAACTGACTATTTTTTTTGTTAGAGAGTTAATGTTTGCAACCAAAGTTGAGATCATTATCCCGACATAATTTTCTTAATCAAGGGGATATTTAAAGAAATAGTATATAAATATATTTAAAAATATATAAAAATACTTCTGAGATCACACAACACGTCTCATTGCAAAGTTCCAGCCATATGTCTGGACAAATGTATGGACATGTGTTTAGAACTATGCAATCAGACGAGCTGTGTATATTTATATATTTTTAAATATATTTATATACTATTATTGAACGTACGTGCCGAACATTGGCAGGAATCTTTTCTTTATTGAAGGGATTTTTATATATTTAATAAAAATTAAAATCAGTGCTCTTATTGGGACAGTTTTATGATATGCTGTTATTACGCAATGAAACTGGAAAAAATGTGGTCTTACCACATAAACGGGTGCCGCACATTTTGCCTTTGTCCACGATGTTGACAAAAAAGTCCAATTAATTGAAGGTAATAATTTTGAGTTAATGGCCCAGTGCATCCATACTACAGAATTTTTACAAATCTGTAATAAAAAAAAATTGACCGGAAAGTATATTTCTTTATTTGTGTTTTTATACTAGTTAAAATTTTAATATTGAATAATAGTAATAGTATATTTATCCAAGGACCATATAGGTACACTACATAGCGAACGAGGTACAGCTGGTATAGGACAAGTTGAATTAGAGAAAAGAAAGAAAAATTACATATCATTAACCTGAGCAAATATTCATTGATGGAATAAAAACATTTATCCGCCAGATATCTTTTTAATTCTATTTTAAATGACTTGATATTCAACTGTTTTAGATCAGCATTTAAGGAATTATATAATTTGATACCAACATACAAAGGATTATATTCAACGGTGGTTAGTTTATGCATAGGAATAGTAAAAGCCCCCTGCTTGCCGTGTAAAATAATTATGGAAATCTTATAAATAAACTGCGCCAAGAGTGGCGGCGTGACGCATTTAATATAGTCCTAACAGCTCCCTTCTGCAAACGCAATGCTCTGACACTTTGCGAACTACACCCCCAAAAAATAAGGCCGAATTTAAGACTCGAAGCAAGTGTAATAATAGGTCTTAATGACATTCCCATTAGTTATGTCTCTTAAACTATAAATTATATAGAGGGTCTGTGATAGTTTGGTGCATAATGCATCAATATGCGTTGACCAACCAAGATCGTTATTTATATAGGTAAGCCTAGGCATTTTGTGGATGAAACTTGTAGAATTGATCACTTGTGAATTCTAAGGAGTTTACTGCGCTCGATCTCTTTTCTCCTTGGTGTAAAGTTGATAAATACCGTCTTATCTGTATTCACTATCATATCATTAGCAGCGAACCATCGAACCAAGTGTGTTTATTATGCCCTGGATATGTGTTGTCAAATCATTCATATTGACGGCTGCATCCACGCCAAAATTGTCATCCGCATACATTATAAGATCGCTATTAATACAACCTGGCAGATCGTTACTGAGTAACAGGAAGAGTAGTGGTTCTAGTGTTCATCCTTGCGGCACTCCAGATAGTACCGAATGTTCTAAAGAGATGTTGTTATTAACTACAACAACCTGCTTCCTTTCAGACAAGTACGACGCGAGCCCGTTACATATAGTGCCTCGTGTTCCATAGGACTGCAATTTATTTAACAGCAAATTATGGTTGACCAAGTCAAAGGCTTTTGACAGATCTATAAAGAGGCTCATACATCTCTCACCATTGTCCAAGTTGTTGTAGACTCCTGTCAGAAAGAGGAATAACCCAGTTTGCGTCGATTTTCCCTTGACGAAGCTATGCTGAGCAGGATGAAGTATATTATATTTTGTTAAATAACTATAAATACGTTCAAACACATTTTTTAAAAATCTTGGATAGGGTGCATTAGATAAAGCTGATGGTAAAATACACCGGAAAGAATTGACCATGTCCATCATAACGCTATTATAGGTTAGGCCAGTTTTGGTACATGTCATGGTATTATGACATATGCCTATCTGCGCTTGACAAAGCTCATATAGACGTCACCGTATACGTAGTGCTATTCTATTATTCGTTATCTGATATATAAATTTGAAATTCTTTTATTACCTGCAAAATACTTTCAGTAAATTTAAAACCAAATTGTACGAAGATGTTATCGCAAATTTGAAGTTACATTACGATGTAGATATTTTCTGCGCTAAGAACAAAAATGCAACAAATTTAAACGTCTAAAAACTGTCAAAATCAACTGACATATTCAACGTGCATTATTGGATAATATGAATTTAGCGTTATTACCTTCAAACTATAATTATTTAAATGCTTTGTAAGTTCCATGCTGTCGAGGTTCGAATCCCCGTTGCGGCAGCCGATTTCTCTAAAGATCGGTTGCAGCAAAGGTGGTCGGTACCCCTCCCGGTACCCTTCACTGTTGAGGATTAAATCAACAATGCTACCCTCTACGGCGAGGAGAGGCAGTAACAAGTCATACACTTCGCACACACACACGATACACACGTACACAAACCTAATGTAGAGTGATACAATAGGCCTCAAGGCCGCAGTGTTAAGCCTCTGCATTAGTATACAAACAACAACAACAAGTTCCGTGCTGTCCCATTCCCCTATTGTGTCCTAATTGATTATGAAAGACTTCGAACATCTTCGGTGTTTGAAATATTGCTCGTCACATCGTTGAAATCTTAATTTCCTAATATTAATGCGTTTTTTAAAGGTTAAAATCCTTATCAAGTTTTAGATAGAGGTGAGTAAGTTTTTTGAATGTTTCTCCCTATAAGCTTAAATTTACTTCTTAAAAAAAAAATTTATATGTGGATACTGTAGGCAGTAAATACATTTCTTGTATGTCTGTAGCATTGTCCTATATAGTTTTTGTCTACCAAGGAACTTCCTAAATTTAATGAAATTAAAGGAAACATATTAAAAACGGAAAACTTTTGATTGTTCATACATTAATCAAAATAATATCCCTGACATATTTCAACGATGATAGAAAAAACTCGAACTGGATTTTGTTTAACTAGAATTGTGACTATAGTTGGTAATAACATACCGTTTATGCTATAATGGAAAGTGCTAGAAAACAATAAAAATCATGCATACATATTTATATATCTATTATTAAGACATAATAATAAATTAAGGCTCTTGGTATGTAGTGATTTTACGCGGTCCGTCTAACGGGACAGTCTATGTTGTTACTGTTCGAGCTGGATTGAGGATTGCAATCGTGAGGGCTGAGTCTTGACCGGTGTCCTGAATAGTACAAGATGTATATAATGCTTTGATGTGTTGTGTATTTTTCTTCTAGTTCCTTATCAGGTCTGAAGAAGATTTTAAATAGAAATCAAAGCATCACAAAACAACAAACAAGTTTTTATATATTATTGAGTCTAGTATTCCATCATAATAATGGTAATTAATGTTTCACATATTATTACTATTATGTCAGTAAAAGTGAAACCGAATAAAGCCTTGCATTGGTGTGTATATTTTTGTATTTACATTTAAACAAATAAAGTATGAAAAAAGCTTTATATTCCTTTTTTTTATTAAAATTTATTCGATACCTTTCTTTATATTCTATTCCGCAATGCTTCAAATAAAAATCAAATAACAACTTTTTGTGATGTTTCCTTTTGGTTATAATTAACAACAAGTGTGTGTTTCAATTGGTTTAAATAACAGCGCTTCTACTTGAAGTAAAAATGCGTTACTCTCTATAGCTTTGTTCCAACACCTTTATGTCGTACAAATTGTGCAATACGCATGCGTCTAACGTCCATCTGACAGTCCGCGAGTCCAGATGGAACAAAGCCTATTCTACAAGAAAGTTTTGTAAAACTAAAATAATTCTATACATCATTCACTTTAAGAAAATAGCGTTGGCCAAGTTATATTTTAGACGTTTGCCATTGGTTAATACGTAAGACAAAATTACACACCACGAAAACAGCTGTCTACGCAAACGAAATTTATGTTGGATAAAATGAAATATTACTGATCGTTACGTTTTTGTAAGGTCAGTTGTCAAATTTCTGCGGCTGATTTTGCTTGTGTATTTGGTTGTTTCTTGTGTTTGTCGTTACATTATTACATGTACTACTTTATATTTTACTAAGATATTTGTCATTAGAATTTAGTGTTATTTTCGAAGAAGTTGACAAGGTTATAATAGAACTGATATTTCATTTCAAATTACCCGCCATTATTTAATCGAATTAAATTTTGGCACTTAATGGGCGCCGATTGCATATTCTTAAAGTGAAGGGATTTTATATTACAGTATTAGATATCATAATAAGTAAACAAAGCAACTAGGTTAAGCAGAAACCTGCCGATATACCCTTTATTTTATTCTTTAAATTAGCTTTAATTGCTGATTCTTAATAGAATTCAAATTTTCGTCCAGTAAAACTATAAGTAAGGTTGTAAGGTTCTTGATTAGCAAGATTTCGAAGGGCTATTGAAATATATAGCTTTTCCTACAATTCATGCACACCCGATAATTATTTTTGTCGGTCTTTGTATTGATAATGTTTGCTGTCCATACAGCGCTGGCCATTTCTAAACTTTAAAACCGTCTATAAGTAATGTATTTCACCAAGCAGCGATGTCATATCGCGGATCACGAATGACCGACGCAATCTCCCGAATGCAGTCGTGCTGCGCTGGTGGGGTGCAAAGAATACTAGGAGTTGTCGTTGTAGCAGTTAGCTTAGTATGCTCGTAACAGCGGTGATTCGCGCCTACTATTTATGTTGACGTTACGCAAGCGTCTTTTACTTTGAGAGCTTTCTTTTTCGGAGTTTATAAATTTAATTTACAACATTATTTTCTCTGTATTTACATTATTACTTTTGAAATCCATTAAATTAAATTCATTATTTTGGTTACTTTGACAAAATTTTATAATAGAATGATTTTCACTACCGAGGAAAGGGTCTAGAAAATTAAATGGTATTACTCTGGTAGTGCAGCAGAGGAAGTGGTCGGTCGATTTATATTTTCGTTTATTTCGTTATATTAGTTTTTCATTCACTTCAATGTCGAATGTGTCCTGGTATCCTATTTACGATAATATTTCAGCTTCTATAGAAATGCCTTTTCTATTTTTTACATTGTCCGCTATTTCTAAATTTTTTGTTTGGTGTTGCGCATTAAAAGCGTGTGTCTAATGCATTGCTATGGTAACGTTAAGAGACATAGTAGGCAACCAATTATACGTTAACGCGCCTTCAGTGTAGATCGAAGGCCAGTGCAATTACGCCACTATTATTAATTATTTATCTCTGGCCAGCACGTTTTAAAGGATCTACTAAAATTTATTTTTTCTAACGAAAAATCTCCGGCATACCATAAAAATTTTAAATCTACTACGACACTCGAAAAATAGTGGAGTCTGGTACGGAAATATTATTTGTGTTGGAAAAACAGAGCTATCAAGAATTTGGTTATATCTTTAACAAAGAAAGTGCAAAATTGTTAAGACAAGAGTTCTCAGAACCAGAGCTGCAAAGGCCTGGAATAAAATTCATTAATTCATTTTGGTTGACATTTGAAAAAAAGCTCGGACACCTCAATTTTTGTTTTCCTATTAGGCATCTATTACTTATACAAATTACTGTTTTTCCCAGCAACTTTTTGAGATTGGACGTCACTGATTTTT
Source organism: Osmoderma eremita (assembly GCA_031763485.1). Taxonomy (NCBI): domain Eukaryota; kingdom Metazoa; phylum Arthropoda; class Insecta; order Coleoptera; family Scarabaeidae; genus Osmoderma; species Osmoderma eremita. The sequence continues at coordinate 3,013 of JARFOC010111207.1, read as the reverse complement.
TTAAATTTTATCTATCTATCTATCTTTTTCTACTGCCAAAGAAGTTCCGTTATAACACTTCTTCTTTCTTTCTCGTGTCTGGGTCATAAAATTTAAATTATTTCAACCCAGTGTTGGGTTACCTCAATTGCATTTTCTTCCGCGCACCATAAATCTTCGAAAGGGCAACATATAAATCTTTTGGTCGGGTAGTGCTACAATTTACTAACTATAAGTTCATCTTTATAGTTCCATCCGTGTTAAATGTCCTCCAGGTTTTTCAATTCAAATATAATCCTTGATTCTTGATATAAGGGAAAATTGTTAGGTGGTTCAACACTTATAGCGCCCAGGAAACCTCCAAGGAACACGGAACAGTCGAAGGATCGACGGAACTTTCCCTTATACTTAAATTCGCTTCGGCGTCTTAAGGGATTTCAACTGCATCTACTCCATACAGTTTATCCATCACTGTAGCTTTCTTGGAACCAGTAATAATTCTGCATGTCTCTGAAATGAATGAATGAATGAATGAAATGTCTCTGCCTGAACAGATCTACACCAGACTGGACAAGCATATTGGTCGAAAAGCATAAGGCTTGTGCTGTTGTCCTTGGAGTTGTTGAGTGGTGTTGCCACTCCACTTAATTCCATAAAGTCTTTTTAATAGAGGAGTGCTAACTTTTTGTTTAGTTTGCTGACAATGTTGTTTGTATGTGAGTGATCTGTCTAGTATGACACCAAAGCACTTTGGATAGTCGTGATATTGTAAAAGATTACCTTCCCACGCAACATATAGCTTGAGCCTAACTTTTTTTGGTATGCAAGTAGAAAAGACAGACCTGAGCTTTTGGCGAATTGAGTCTGAGAGAATTGTGTTGATAATATTCAAACATACATTTAAGTGCTTATTCCAATTTCCGCTCCACAGACTCTAAGTTGTCGGCTTGGAGTTATTACAAGATCGTTCGCGTAGAGAAAGGCGTCGGAGTGATTTGGAGTTGGTTGGGGGTTAGTGTAGGTATTGAACATGTTGTCAGTTGGATGTCTATAGTTGCCTGGTAAATTTTGGAAAGAAGTTCTCTATAATTGAAACTGTCGTATGCAGCAAATAACTCAACAAAAGGTACTTCAGTTAAAACAAATCGACATTGGACATTGGTGTGGTTAATAAAAAGGAAGATTATTATATCAACTGCTCAAACTACCTAACAGTAGAAAGGTCGATTACGAAATTCATTTAGAACATTATTTCAAGTGCATTGCTTGATATTTCTGCATTCCAAAGTTTGTAACTCTTGAAGACTTTTGGGATTCTTCGTTGACCGCTCCAGAGTTCCCCCATCTATTGTAAAATATTACAGACAGCAAGAGAGAAGCGAAGGTAACCGAGGTGCATCACCATTTAGGGGGGCGTTGAAAAAGTATGATTTTTTTAAACAAGCCCAAACATTCAGTAGTTTGTGTGGCTCTCTTGCATCCAATAAGGATTTTCAGATATCCAATGCCTACAACTATGTTATTTAGAAAATCCGGTTGATTATTATTTCTGTAATAGCTTAATAAAACTGAAGCGGACGATTGAGTCAACACCCATTAAATTTCTACACTCGGACGATATTGATTGGTGATATATATTGTTTAAATCTTCCTATTTTATAAACCATTAGCGTAGTTCCTTCATAAGTGGTATGGCGGAGAAACGATGACTATCCTTTGCGAGTGGAGAAAGAGAGTCATGCAATTTAAAATATTTAATTGATGACGTCATAACTTAAAAGGTGTAGAAGAAAAAATGAATTTGTGGCGGTAATAGATTGATGAAGACTCGAATGAACTTGTAAATATAGAAAATGAAAATATTACGGAACTGGATGAAGTGTAAAAGTAACAAAATATAGAGTGATTTTGTTTGAGCCAAGGGAATGCACTAGTTGGGACACCTGGAGAGTATGGAGAACTACCGCAGGGCAAAAAATGACAGCACCAGAAGGCAGAAAGAAAAGAGGACGGACCACGAAAAAATTGGAAACAAGTGATACAAGTGAATTTAAGGGAAAGAAGTCCGGGATTGTAGGAGAATTGTAAAGAAGAGACACGAGTAGAAAGGCATGCCCAGGTTACGGGCCTAAAAGATCTGGAACAAAAGCTTGGTAAAAAAATAGATACCCCTGGTTTCTTCAAATGTCAATTAAAATGAAATAATTCCATTTCAATAACCGAATTCCAGACTTTCCAAACAACTGTATATGTACATATCTATATGGTGATTAGGCCGTGAAATAGAGCTCCCAATGTCCCAATTAAAATCACAAGTAAACGATCGTAAACTGTCAAACACTCCCCAAGCAGAAACGTACAATTATCCTAGGAACATTGGCAGGTACGTTCACGTTTGCTTTTACATCCATTAGCTCCACCTGAAATTCGAGAGGGTTAGCATAATTAACATTGTCACTCCAACTAATGGCGTGTCGTTTTCGTTAATTTTCTACAGTTCTCAGATTTCAGTGTTGACGGAACTACGGCGGCTTAGCGAGTTTCGATTTAAAAGCATTCGATAACCATATACATAACATTTTCTAATATTTCCCATTTCTAATATCAGCAAATGTGTCAATAAATTAACGGAAAGGTAAAAATTGAAGAGGTTACTTTTGAAATTGTTAACAATATTAAATACTTGGGAGTAAACATAAGTGGGACAGGAGACAAGCTTGAAGAAATACAAGAAAAGGTACAGCAAATGAATGGAACATTTTACGCGAACAAAAAGACATACACAAACAAACAACTTACCAAGGAAACAAAACATTAATTATGCAAGAACATTTTGAAATATGCTATAAAAGGGAAATATTTTTATTGAAACAAAAACAACTATCAGCACCCAGTTAAATGTACATAGCCTTTGTCTTATCCAATCATTAACATATACTCTCTACATATCCGAGCGCCGCACTATGGGGCGAACGCGTATATATCATCTCAAAATTGAATAACTTTAAAAGTAGTGCATATATCGTAGTGAAAT
>JARFOC010111177.1:0-11639 GCA_031763485.1 Osmoderma eremita | reverse complement strand
GATGACGTCAGTGCGGAGCACTGTCATCATCTGACCGGCCTTGACGAATTTGAGATCCAAACTTAGCATACCGTATTGTTTCTACCGTGGTTCAAACAAATTGTTAGTGTGTATTTGCGGCTCCGCCATAGAAAACCATTTTCATTTTTTGGTTACACGACTTGACTTATTGTTGCAATAAAATGCAAGAATACTTCTAGATACAATTGCCGTATACATCGGGCATTTTGAAATTTTTTCATGTACAAATAATTTATCGTGGTTATTTTTTTTGTTGTTCCTATCTACAACAGTAAATATACGTATTTCACAATTAAAAGAAGCAGAAGTAGGGCGGCAGATAGAAATCCATGGATGTAAAGGAGAAAAAACAGCGATCTAAACGACGACAACATCATGTTGTGTAATTAACCTAACTAACAGCAATCCTCTCGCAAGGTAACTGTAATAAGTCGCAATCATTTTCTTGTAAATATCTACATTAGTATAGGACGTGCATAATAAAAAGAAAACTAGATTAATGATGTCAGCTGGTACTCGATAAACTAGGAAATAAAGCAACTGGTTGAAAAGCGACCTCTGTTATTTACAACTAGAGTATTGCATACTAATAACTTCGATTATCATTAATAAAAAGAAATTGAATGCTATTTTAAATGAAGCGAGATAAATCTCTGTATTCAGTGTCAATGTCTTAGAAGTGATTTGTAGTGTGACCGGAGGATATTATAATCAAAACAGTGTGCAATTACGTATATCTGGGGCTGACACACATTCTGATAGTGCTGTCACCAGATATATCCAAGCCTACATACACGCATAAACGTTTATTATTCTACATTAACCGTATTATTTCACCTGGTTTTAGTGCAATTTAGTACAATATAGTAATAATTGCGAGTTTGCCCAACTTTTTTAATAACCTCCTGCTTGAAGTTGATTTATACTTCTTGCAGTAGTTAGGTACTATAATCTGAGTGACATTATGATACAATTATATTAAAGCTGTTAAGAAAATTGTTTAGTGATAAAGAAGAATTACCAGAAAATATAAATAAAAACAGATGTCAATGTCATGATAATTATTTGTATAAATTTTATCGGACTGACCTGGTTCAATGACTTTTTAAAATTGAGTTGAACATGTGTGACTGTAGATGTCTTAATATATAGAAAAATTCAAAAAATTGATTTACGAAAATGTATTGGAACAGAAAAAGAAACTGTGTTTGGATGATCTTAATTTTGTAGGTTAGTAAGCTAAAAACGTGCGAAGTTTATGTTTGTGCGTAACATGACATGTTCGTGCAAAATATATTAATTGCAATTAGTACCCAATAAAAATACTTTAAGAATATAATACACGGGCAGATTAACAATTAATCTAGCCATTGACATCAACGAATGTTTTCTTTACAGTTTATTATTGAATAACAAATCATTTTGAATGTTCTCCACTTTTTACTATGTTCTACGGTGAGTATAGGCGAGGCTTTTTATTCACCGTAAAAAAAAATCACTGAAATCCTTCGGACTTCGTTAATGACATCATAGTGGATTTCCGATGAGATAAAAAAGGAATGAAAATACGAACCAACTGAGGGAAGGTGTATTCTACTCTATTATTGTGTAGGGAATTTTGTTTTCCGATAGTTGGTGCATTTGAAAAGTTTGACTAGTATGCTATTAAATATCTGCTAATTATTAATTAAGCTGCTATTAAATATATGAAGTGGAGGCATTTATTAATGAAAAAGGTGGTGCAGCCTGTGTATAACCTAACCTAACACTTTATAATAACAATCGGCAGTCAAGTAAACTGCTTTGCTTTCCCACACTTTAGGCGAGTCTTTTAATTCATCGATGAACTAAGCGCATTCAGCGGAAACTTATCGATCCGTTCTTATATTCATCGATAGAATAGCGATTGATTTAGTATAGCGTTTGTATTTACATCGATGAATTAAATTGCATCGATCGACTCCATCCACTCAACGGAAAGAAATCGCTGAAATCTATCGGACATCGTAAATGACGTCATAGATGGATCCTCGATGAGATTAGAAAGGAATGAAAATACGAACCAACTGAGTGGGGAGGAGGGGGGGGGGGGCAGTGCTTACCCTAGTACCCCCGACGAGCCGCCACTGGTGAAATATCACAAAAATCTTTTCGATATGCTCTAAGCCAGTTTTATCGGCGATTGCAGTCAAGTGGCAATCTAATAAATATTTTATTAACCGTTTTTACTGTCGTACTTTTGCAAAGTGGCACCAGGCAGTATTTAAAGTATATTTGGCTATTTTCTTCCATAATTAAAGCTTGTACAAACAAAAAACTTCACAAAAACAACACTACAATCCACGTGCAATTAATAACACTAATGGCAGAGATGAAATAGTAAGGATAGATGGGGTACTTAACGTTAAAATTGTTTGCCTAACTATATAGATTAATGCGCCAAATCTCATATATTTCAAATTTGACAGGATGCATAATGCAAACCAAAATTCTATTTATTCTTCTATACAAGCTCATTTTCGCATAATGTCATTCACAAAATGTACCAAAATGTGTATGCATTCTGCCGTGCAGATTTTTAAGTAGCACATGTTCTATTTCCAACTATAATTCTGTTCAGAATGTGAGCGTACAAGTTGCGCAAAGAACACGCATTGACGGTGTCGATTAACGCATCCCTGAAAGTTATATGTACAATTGCTTACCAGATGGAATGCAATAAACACACTGCTCGGATTACTCCAGCCGCATAAAATTGTTAAATCCACTTATTTTTCAAACACTATAACGCACCAACCAACTTTAACAATAATTTTATTCACGTACTGACTTCCGCAATAGCAACTTATAGACTAAAGACTCTGAAGGAAAACAATTCGCTCTAACATTAATCTACCCTACTCAAGAAAAACATAGCCATTAGGAATATAATTACACTAAAAAGTACAGTCGCGTCGAGGTACTTGGCGATGCATCATTTTATCTCGACGTGTGTTAACAAAATAATAATTAATTCGGGACACATCAATATTCACAGACGAAATACACAATAATAATAAAAATAACGATAATCATTAAACAATAAGTAAAAACCAGAAGAACTAGTAATCACTAAAGGAATTGTAATATAAATTTAAAATACTCTAAGTAGACTTCTAGGATTTTACACTCAGAGCCTTCTATTAAATAAAATTTTGCACTCAGTGCCCCCTATTGGTCGAGAAATCCTTGGTTTACACCAAAGGTATACTAGCGCACCCCTACACAACGGCACAATGAAAGTTGTTTACGTTAAAAAGAAATCTTTATCAAAGTAATTTCCTAAAGGTAGCTTTAACTTTAAGGATTGAACTCATTGAATGTGCTTCGTATTTATTGACTTCCTATATGTAGCCGTAACATTTAAATTATTACGTGATGTTTTTTGACGATAAAAATATCAATAGCGAGGTGGTTAAAATATAAATTATGCACATGTTGTATAAACTAAGTTATTTCTGAACTTGCAGAACATACAATTTTACGAAACCACATCTGGGCAATTGCGAAAATATCGCATTTCGAATTTCAGCACCCGCCAACACTGATCCAATAGCTCGCCTTTCACATTGACCAGTACGGCACATTTACCATCGAAGTAAGCGGCCCGTCAAAATGATCGTAGCAGTATTTGTAGGTGCATCGGAAGAAAAAAATGCACGAATACACGTGATGACGAGGGAAAGGAATCCAAGTTACTTCTTATACTTTCGAAGAAATTGCGCAATACCAGGCCTTGGCGATTGGCAGCTACGAGGCTTTTGCTTTTTGGAAAGCGACGATTGCAATTTGGTATTTACGTTTTACGTGCATATAATATCGGTAATATTTGGCACAATAATACTAATAGCCTCCAGGCTACTAATTGGGAAAAAAATATATCTTATAGAATAGAGAAATTTCTTTGCAAACGCCAAATGAAGACTTTTTTAATCATAAATTAGAGATGTCAAAAACATTACGTTACATTCATACACAAATCAAGCAAACCAAAGGATCGTGTAGTTTTCCTATACAATTAAAATTAAATTATTCATAGATTTTATTGTTTAAAGTTTGGATTACACAATGAGGAAATAAGCATAAGCTCTCATCGATTTGATAAAGTTTTTACAGTAAATGTTATTTTCCATACTTGAGATAATTTTCATAGAATTTTAATACAACCACTTTCAATAAAAATTTAAAAAGGAATCTACGAGGGATAATCAAATATAAACGAACCTTCCTGCCGCTCAGCCTCGTTCGTATTTGATCACCCTAATATTGAGATAATTAAATACAGAAAGAGAAAGGGGAACAGGAGGAATGACATTTATATTTCGGGAATAGATAACAGAAACTAATACTAATCATAGTACATGGCTTTATTGTTTTTCAAAATATTCCCCATTGAAGATCAATACACTTTAGCATGCGCTTGAACCAGTTTTCGAAGCATTTTTCCACTAGGATTGAAAATATGCATTTTTAGAGCATCAACCGCTTCTTCAGCCGTCGAAAAACGTTGATCACGCAATTTTTGTTCGATGTGCGGAAACAAAAACAAGTTATGGGTGCCAAATCAAGGCTGTACGGCGTATGACTCATCAGTTCAACTTTTTCAGTTGCCAGAAATTCTCTTGTTTGAGCTGATGTGTGAGAGCTCGCATTGTCTTTGTGGAGTGATCCGACTTCGGCGGTTGGTTTTCCTTAGTTTTCTGAATATTTCTGGCAAACAAATGGTTGTGTACCATTCAGAATTGACCGTCCGACGTTGCACCAAAGGTACAGTTGCCAGATGTCCGGTTTTTCCGAAGAAACAGGCGACCATTTGCTTCGAAGTGCTTCGTGCGCGAACAACTTTTGTTGGATTTGGCTCGTCTTGAAAGACCCATAGAGTCGACTGCTGTTTTATTTCGAGCTCATAAGCATAGATTCATGATTCGTCACCTATTGCGATGTCATAGACATGTTTTGAAGTACAGTGATCGTATTTTTTGAGCTTTTCGTTCGATCAATTTTCTTTGACGGCCAAATGTTGATTCAGTATTGAATATTTGGTGTTCCCACTAATAGCCAAGGATACCTCAATCTCACGATACATCACGTGCCGATCTTGCAATATCAGTTCACGCACAGCATCAATGTTTTTCGGAACAACAACTGATTTTGGGCGGCCTTCACGAAATTCGTCAGTAAGTGAAGCACGGCCACGATTGAATTCAGCGTATCACCGGCATACATTATTTTTTGATGGTGCTTCATCGCCAAATGCCGAATTAAGTTCATCGATGCATTGTTGTTGAGATAATCCGCGTCGAAAGTTGTAAAAGAATAATGACACGAAAATGTTCACGATTTAATTCCATTTTTTGGCCAAGACGATTTTTTTAAGCCACTGAAAGTAACACAAATATCGCTTGTACGTTAAAATGTTCTGAGTAAGTATACTGTCAAAAAGGCCGAAATTTACGATACAGGCGTCAGCTGTCACGTGGCAGCACCTGGAACGCCTATTCCCGAGATATAAAAGGAATCCTCCGTATCCATATAAGGAGAGGAAATAGATGGTGTACAGGAATTTTGTTACTTGGGAGAAAAATGGAAGCATGGAAAATGAAACAAACGCGAGAATAAATAAGGCGCAGAACACACTCCCGATGTTTATAAACAAATGCCTGACGACAATATTAAAAATATGTTGGCCAAACCAAATATCTAATAAAGAGCTATAGAAAAGAGCACACCAGGAACCGATAGTCCAAACCATAAAGAGAAGAAACTGGAAATTTATTTCACATACATTCGTTAAGGAAAGATTGAATTTCTGGTCTGGTCTGGTTAAAGACAAGCACTAGAATATCGACCGATCGGTAAAAGGAGTCGTGATAGGCCAGCAGGTGCATCAAAAGGGGTACTAAGAGAGAATTGGAAGAAGTAGAAAACCGTGGAGGGAAACCAAGCACAAAATAGAAATAAATGGAACAGACTTACAGAGGCTCTATGTTTCTAACGGACCAAGAGGACTAAAGCAAAGTAAGTAATATTCAGATATGAAATCCATTATTATGGGTGAGTTAATTTTAACAAATAATTTTGCTTCGTGCTCTGTGCTAACCGTAACCGTAAACATCGCCCAAATAAAGGGAAATTGAAATCATAATTCAGTATTAACAAAAAATAAATATTTTTGCAATATGTAGGAACATGATTAATTTAATATTTCCGTTTTGTTTGTGGATCGAGAAATATTTAACCTTGTTCATTCATTATGACATGAGTTGGCAGCTGACGGATGAACGCGTGTAATCATTACGTAACAATAAGCAAATAATTCACTGAATTGTGTTGTGTATTCATGTAATTATGACATGCATGCTTTGTGTTAACGCAATCCACACAATATGGTTAAAGTAACGAGCAATCCAAACTGATTGTCATATACTGTTTTACGATTATTTATTTATTTAAATGTAAATATTGAATCTATACAGAGGGTTCCCATAAATAAAATTATTATAATGAATTCGAATATAATTAAATATTTAAGCGTCTATCAAAAATGAAAGAACTCATGAAATGAGTATAGATACACACTCAACGAGATGTTTCCTAGTCACATTCTTAATTGTTCCATATTCACCTATCATTAAATTGGCTGGGAATTTTGTTGTATATATTTACAATTTGTACAAGTGTACAATGACACTTTTTTATAGCGATAGTAGTCTGCAGTAGTCATAAGACAGATTTTTACACTCACGAGTGTTGTATCTATGGTTAATTTCATACTGTATCAAAAGTTCTTTATAATGTCTTTTCGAAGCATACACATTCATATAAATATAAAGCTGGTAAGGTGAGTATACCATCTTGACTAAACGTACCTCTACTTGTTGCCCTTCGTTTCAGGTTTAAGATGCCCTAAAGCATGCCTCTTGCAAGATAAAAATACTGTCTGCATCGATTAATCGATGATTTTATAAGACAATCAGGACTCGACGTAACCATCTGCGATTGTTGCTTCTACGTGTACTTCGGAAGATATTGCTCTTATGTCGTACACCATCCTAAAGATTTTCGTAGCAAGAATTTATTGATGATCTTTCCAACTCAGTCTGCTATTGTATTCGTAGAAACCTTACACTCTTTACTGATCTTAATAAATAATGTTCATAGTTGACTGTGAAAGATTCATTTTGTTTTAATCAAAATTTCATTAAATTGATTCTATTTGTGTTAAGTGTCAAGTGTTATATTGAGTGGCAGTGTTTTATTGTTTCGTTTTGGAATAATTATGACCGTATCATCAGCATACTTATAAATAAAGTAACTATTTAGTACGCAGATGGTAGGTTGCTTCTCGTACGTGCAACAGATCACCAGTCATGACATGAGCGCTCGGAAAAAACGATCACAGAAGCGTATTCTTGGTTCGCTGGAAACAATTTGAAAATAAGACTTAAATAAGACACAGACGTTGACGTCCAGCACTAACAATAAGACTAATGCACTATCAAACACCAACTGGAGATGGAATGACTTGGCTGAGAGATTTTCGGCAACGCTGTGCTATAAAACGAATAAAGCATATAACAACGAACGAAATTGCAAAAGCAGATTATTCGGTGCTGAACTATGGGATACTTTTCTGGAGAATGTTGACGAAGCGCATAGGATGTTTCGCAGTCGGATTCCTATGCGATTTAGAGCACAATGAAAGTTGTAAAACTTATTTTAAATCACTTAATATACTCGCTGTACCATCCTTGTACACACAACGGCACAGATTAGGTAAGATTCAGTACTGCTACTTCATACCATCCGTTACAATAGTAACTGTCCTGATGAAGACAACTTTTACTCTATTAGTTATGGGAAAACTAATAAAAAATGGTCTTAATAGCAATCAAATCCACAGATTTTACTTCATTTGTGCTGTTAAAAAATGAAATACTTAATTTGTTGTAATTTATTCAAAAAGATAAGAAGAATTAGATTCCTAATTTTTTAAATATGTTTGCAAAAGTTAGCACATTAGTTGACACGAGTATTTTGTTTTGTTTAAATATCACACCGCATGAGTTCCTTATTCCCAATTTAATAATGAATCTACTACGGTTTTGCATAAGAAAAATATCACAGAATATCGGAGCCGTGAATGTAGGTACGTAGTAGCATGCACTTAAGGAGATATCAAAGCCAACACTCCGGGATAAGATTCTCAACAAAAGCCAGATAACCTTGACGCTAAAGCATCGATATAGACTTTCCGGACTTGACGAATTAATATTTATTCCTAAGGAGAACGTTTCTTGCACACACTTCAGGGCAATTCCTTCAAAACGCACCACTATGTTTGGTACATCCGTATCGAATGTCATCAAATTGTATTTTCTCCATTTCGGCTGCAAGCTGTGGTCAATAAAATAATTTAGTGATTTTAGATTTAATTTTAATTTATTAACAATTCATATTTTCTCATTCTTAGCACAGTAGATGTGTCGTCTGCAAATAAAACTATCAACTTTTCGATGGTGTCTGGCAGATCGTTAATTTACAAGAGAAATAATAATGATCCCAAAATAGAACCTTGAGTCACACCAGACAGGACTCATCTACCTCACATTTTCACCATGATACACACCACAGTATTTTCTAAGTATGAAGACACCCAATCAGATGACACTCCTCGAAACTCAGTTTTTTCCATCTATTCAACTAAAAATTCGTAAAATTTTGTGAATAACTTTACTTAGAGTTATAAAAATTCAAGCTATATGATCTTTGTTATTAATACCATTGATGATTTAGTATAATAATCGAAAGATAGCTCTTGTTGTTGGCCTGTCCCTCAAATATACATATTGATAGCTATTTAAATTTTTAGTCTTCTAAATACAACTTGTTCAATTAATTTTGAAATGTTTGATGTAATAGTTTTGGGTCGGTACTTAATAAACTTTGATCTTCCTTTCTTTTTATGCAACAGTTTGATCGCAAATTTAATTTTTAGTATATAGCAATCATTTTTACTGTCTCTATATTACTGGAGTTAAATGATAATCTTTCTTGATAGCACATTATAGTGGATACCAAAGTATTATGGTTAACATTTCTCTATCCAAAATAATAATTATGGTCCTGTTTGCTATTTTGAATTAATAAAATATAAAAAAAAATTCCTTTTTTATCCCTATTTCGTAATTTATTTTTAGAATACTAAACTGGTTGTTGTAAGTCTTATCAATGATTACCACTATAAACATAAAAGATGGCACAAGGTTAACGATAAACAAGGAATTTCACCAACGTTTTTAACTGGTTGAGTATTCCATAATAATTTTTATATGATGATTTTATCGTTTAACGGTCCTAAGCAAGCAAACATTTTCATATTCGATACATCATGTTCTAAACTAGAGTGTAGTGTCTAAAAAGTAAGTCTACGCTCTGCCATAATTATATATCTACTCGATTTTTACGAGAATCTATAGGAAACGAAGGTACATAAATTGCGTTCGAAGTAAAAGTATGAGAAAATTTCAATGATTTGGGAAATGGGAGACTTGAACTTTTATATAACGCAAGTATCAATTTAACGGCAACGATTCTATTAGAGGTACACTATGTATCGTCGACAGACGGTCGATGCCTTTCTCCTGTTAATTACGAAAGGAGCGGGTCACATCATGGCAGGCGAGGGAATGGATTGGAAATTACAGTTTTAGAAAATTCAGGTGATAAATTTAAAGTATAAACTATGTATATGTACGTTTGCGTAGGATGCCTTTCTAAACATTTGTATGAAATCATCCGCATCTCTAAGAAGATCGTATAAGATTTTATACTATTCTATCGACGATTATGCATATAGATGTGTATTATGTATTATGTGGATGGTTTTAATTCTAAGTAAAGTGAGAATGGAAGCGAAGCACTATTGTTAGGAAAACGCATTCAGTTTATGTGGAAAACACTAGTATGTTGCGTGTATATCAATTATGCATACACAAACTATGCATCAATGCTGAACTCGCAAATCCAAACATAAACAATAAACAATTTTACATATCGCACTACTATTTACCAGTATTATATACAGGCATATGAATATTGTATTAGTAACCGAGTAACTCATATATGCAGCGTTCACCGTCAAGCGTATCTGTTCTTAGATAGTATATTTGGATCGAGTGCTATCGGCTACTGATGATTTTGGTAACCGCTAATGCCGCAAATCGAGGATCGGTGAAACTGGTGATTCGTCAGTAACAGTTATTAGTAGCAGTTAGTCATCAGCAGTAGTCAGCAATCATATGTAGGTGACTCATACAAGGGCCTAAAACCGCCGCGCAGTATTTATAATTTACACAGTTACGACATGTGCATTTTTTCCTTATAAGAAGGGAGATTACGCCCTCAAGGAAAACTGTCGACCTCTTAATATAATACCAGCTATCTACAACACTACTTCGAGTAGAACAATGGATTGACAGCAACAAACAACACGGTTATAGGATAGGTCGCTCAACAATCAGTAACCACAGGAGTCCTAGAAAACAGGCACGAAATTTCTACAGAGAAATAAAAAATGAGCAATATATGCCAAAGATATGGAAGGGTATCTGATAGGGGACGACAGGGAAATAGTGGAAAGATGGAAAGAATATTTCCGGGAAATGTTGAATAAGGAGGGGTAAACAATGTTCAAGAATTAGAAGACAGGAAATCAACTATGGAGCTGACAGAACCAATCAGAGAGGAAATTGAGGAAATAGTGGAAGAATTAAAAAATAACAAAAGTCCAGTAGAATATAAGATAACAGGAGGAAATATAACATATGCTGGAAAAGAACTGAAACCAAAAATATTTGAGCTGATATTAGAAATTTGTAGGAAGGACGATATGCCTAATAAGTTTAACCGTGCACCGATAATACCAATTTAAAAATTAAATTAAATTAAATTACGGAGGGATATCCTTACTGGATCTGGTGTATAAGAAAATTGGAACCGTACTCGGAAAAACTAATAGGACAATATCAGGCAGGATTCAGGAAAGGACGGGGAACAACGGACCAGATCTTTACAATGAAGGGAATTGTAACGTCATGCTACGAATATAAAATACCAGCAGTAGTACTTTTCTTAGACTTCAAGAATGCGTATGACAACATTATTGTTCAATCATGCATTGGAAAAGATCATGAGAAATAGCAAACTGAATAGAGAGGGACATATTTGCTATAGGAGTCACCAGGTGATTTGCTATGCAGATGATATGGCCAAAATTGTAAGAAAAGAAAAAGATTTGAAGGACAAATGAGGAATCTAGTAGATGAAGCAGAAAAAAAGGATTGATTATTAATACAAATAAGAGTAAAGTGATGAGAATAGGGACGCAATATACAGATGAAAAGTTTAAAGTGGAAACACAGAAAGGCAGTTTAGAATTTGAATGCGTAAAAGCATTTTTGTATCTAGGTGCCCTACTAACCAACAATTGTAATGAAAAAGAAGAAATTAACATGAGAATTATGAAAGCCAATAAAAGTGCAGGAGCTGTAAATCATTTAATCCGGTCCAAATACTTG
>JARFOC010111166.1:0-11641 GCA_031763485.1 Osmoderma eremita | reverse complement strand
CAACACTAGACCTTTCTGGTCTACCTCCTCTAAAATGAGCAATGTGCTCTTTAAAACGTGTTAAAATTGGTCGCCTTGTGTGCCCAATATATTTTACATTACATTCCTTACAATTTATTTCATAAATTCCTGATTTCTGATATATCTCAATTTTGTCTTTGGTATTTCATAACAGGTCATTTAAAGAATTATTTGTTTTGTATGCAATGCATAAATTATGGTATTTGAAAATTTTGGATAGATTTTTAGTTGATTTATGAAATGGCAGTTTCACAAATTGAGTGTCTTGATAACTTTGAGGTATGAGAGTTGTACAATTCTTAATGAACAATTTTTGTTTATGTTTTTTAACCAGATTCTTTATCATATCCTTCTGAAAACCATTGTATTCCGCGATTTTTATGATGTAATTTAATTCTTTTTTATATCGATCATTTGTCAATGGAAAACTTAACAAACGATGAATTAGAAAATGAAAGCTAACTGCTTTGTGCTGAAAGCAATGATTTAAATCCGCTGTTATAAATCTGTTTACATTGGTTTCCTTCCGGTATATGTCGATTTCTAACCTATCTTTATTTCTAATTACTAGGGTATCTAAGGATGGAAGTCAATTATTATCCTCTTTTTCTAATGTAAACTTTATGGCATTGAATTTTAAATTAAGTTCGTCTAAGAACTGATTTAAATTATAAGAATTTGTGTCAAATATGGCGAAAACATCATCTATATATCTGACCCAAACACCAGGGAAATATTTGGAAGTCTTTTTGAATTCAATTTCAAAATTACTCATAAATTGGCGATAAATGGGGATAAGCTATTATTCGTAAAACTTGTTCACTATCTGAAAATAGTCCTGCAACATGCACAGCGTGGTCAACTTGATGTATTTATCAATTTTCCTAATGCCTAAACTATTTCTTGTTAACAACTTTTCCAAAAATTTTAGGGTTTCCGGGATCGGTATTGGAGGAATAATGAACTTACATCAAATGAAACTAAGATCTCACCGTCTTTCAATTTATGATTTTGTTTATAAACTCCAGTGAGTTTTCTACTGAAAAACTTTCTTGCTTAACGGGTAAGTTTTTAAGTTCATTTACTAACGATTTTGACACCAAGTACGGCGGTGAGTTAATACCAGACACAATTGGTCTCATCGAGTTACTTCTCAAGAATTGTCCAGAGTTAGTAACTTCAGCCCTTAAATTTAGGTTAAATGTATCTAATCCAGTAATACCGAGAATTTACTCATTGTAAATAGAATTCTTATTATCAAATGGATTGTTACGGTTCAGTGACCATGACGAAGTACGCTTAATGTACCGGAACGATCAGATAGTATTTACAGACTTAGCTTATAAGCCGGGAGGTAGTGTTATTCAAATGGTGTGCTGTGTGGTGCAAATCTCCCAGAATGCGACGTTTAACATTATCGTCCTTTGTAGATTCTGCTGAGGATGGCAACTAAGTTGCCGAAACTCGTATCCGGAGTTTTTCACTCATCGAGGTGGTGAGGGTGTTTTTTATGTTTACTATTTTAAGCCACCGTATCCTATTATTTGTATTTTATAACATGATTTAATTATTTAAAGTCAAGGTTACAGAAATCATGATTATTTTGAAAAAAATCGAAAATCTTTTTCCTTATAAAACAAATCATTCTTTTATTTATATTAAACGTCGATACTTTATATAAGTATCTTATTTTATTTTTCATGAAAAAGTACTGATAAAGTATTGCCCAACAATCTTGTTGAAGCATGTCGAAACTTCTAAGCCGCGCTGCAGTATAAAAGTCGAACGTCGCGCTGTGTTTCTAATAATTAATCTTTGGTCTGGATGAGTAAAGGTGTTCGTGTTGTTGTTTGTATTCCAATGCAGAGACTTAACATTGTGGCCTTGATGCCTATTATATCACTCCACATTAGGTTTGTGTATGTGTGTTTTGTGTACGTGTGAAGTATTGGCTTGTACTGCCTCTCCTCGCCGTAAGAGGGTAGCAGTGTTGATTTATCCTAAACACTGAAGGGTACCGGCAGAGGTGCTGACCACCCTTGCTGCAACGGATCTCCATAAAAATCAATTGCCGCAACGGAGATTCGAAGAATTCTAGCGTACTTCACCATAAATTAGCAGCATCATCAACGTATTCACTGTTGGTGCGATGGACCAGTTTTACTTTCCTTATTAGGATTTATTCGCAAAAAAATACGTGAAGCCAGCAATGCAGTGACAACTAATGAAACAGCTGGACAAATGGGAAAAGTTACAGATATCAGTTAACTTAGTAAAAAAATCACTAATAGACTATCGTTTACATTTACTTTGCACAAGTGATTGATCAATCGTTTTAGCGTTAAAAACCTTTTTTATGGTGGTTAATCACCACTTAAAAATTAAAAAAAAAATACTATTTTTTTAAACATAATATCTCTCTTATTATGCAACTTAATAAAATCACAAGAGCGTAAACATCCTCTATAAGTACTACTACAGTGTTAATGCAGGAATAGAGGCATAAACGTTTAGCCATTGCTCACATGTCATGGGTAGGGAAATTTTGCTAGTGAATGATTATGATGAACTTGCTTGTATTTATAATTTTAATGGATACAAAAAGTTTACATCAACTTGTCCGCAAATTAAAGGCTTTGATCAAGTTAATGTGACCTTAGATTTAGTTACTGATTAGCGCTGTAGTATAATTAGAGCGCTAAAAGGAATAATTTAAGTAACTATTAATTTTTAATGCTTCATCAACAATTGAACGGCCCACGCAATCGTGGTTAGTGAATAGGTATACTAAAGGATGAAGAAGTTTCGCAATGGAAATTAAGACTCGGCGGTGCGTTAAAACGGAATATTGCGATTTCAAAGTTTGTAACAACTTATTTGAGCGTTGATAATTTTATCCGTAAACTTTTCCACTCAAGTAAATAATTTCTAAAATCCAATTTACACTTCATGCACATTTTCAACGCACTTTAAGGTTTATTTTAGTAATTCATCGATTTTACTTCACTATATTGTAAAATACTAAGTGTTGGTCCGATTATCGGGAAAAACATATTTTGGAAAAAAGGTTCCGGAGAAAAACTTTTATATAGTATCGGTTCGGTAAGGCAGCGCTATTATGGTTGCTCGAGTAACGTACATCGACATTATAACAAGACCAAGTAATTCTTTTTTAAAGCATATGGCTTCTACGTAGGTTATACCTAAACAGCTTCACCGAATCTTCAGCCGTGGATTTGAGTCGCATTGGAAATATCTGGGATGAAGTTGAAAAAAAAAGAAAATACAATATAATCAACCAGGAATCTTAAACATAGGCTTGGGCTGATATAACTCCGGATATTACAGAAATTCTTGTTGTGCCAATGCCAGGAAAACTATAAGCATTCATTGAAACAAATGGGGGAGCTACAAGGCACTAATAGTGCCGTTTTAATCAAATGTGAAATGTGATTTTTTCTGTTTGTTGCTTCATTTCGGAAACCATAGCGTTAACTCATTTTCTCGATTTTTATTGTTCAATCAAAAGACTGTCTATAACTATATAATGTCGTATCCTTCACTGTTTTTTTAATGGTGACATTTGTAGGGTGTAGACTTTTGTGACTACCTGTAGAAATATCAACTTTTAGTTTGCAATCGAATTAGGATGAAAATGTTAGTTCGTCTTAACTATTACAAATGAATACACCTAATCAAAAATGAGCCCCACGTGTTGGGCCCCAATTATTACAAATGCTTATTACATAATCAACAATAATAAAATATTAGCCCTAGTAGTTGGGCGACAATTATTACAAATGATTGGTGAGCGGAATGATGTTTGTTTAAGCAACAAAATAAAAACATGAGATCAAAAAAAGGTCTTTAATAATTTCGGTTTCAATTATTATTACTTGTGTGTGAAATAATAAAGTACGAACGCGATAAAACATGTCTAACATCAAGTAATCATCTATAATGTAGTTTGTAAACCGAGCTTGAGGAATCTGGTAACCAAATAAAGTAAAACAACAGAAGTGTCCTTTAAAAAGTATATTTGTTAAAAAAAACGTTACAAACTAAAAATTGAAATAAATGATTAATAAACCTGGGTGCAGGAATAGTGTATGCGCGCTAACTTAGTCGCGGTTGCGACAGTACGAGTTGGGTTGGGATGTTGATGTTGTAAAAAGTTAGAATAAAAGAATTTAGAACGATACGGGATTTAGAATACTTAGCTGTTTGACCATGTGTGAGTACGTGAGTCTTGGATGGGCGACATAGGGGTTCCTGACTTGAAAAATGGGCTTCGAAGCGGTGAAGATAGCAGCTAACGCTTCCACATGGACGTTACAATAAAAAAGCAACACTGTCCTGTCGCGATCGGACGTAGACGAACGGTTTGCTCTGTCTCGAAGGGACGGAGAGCTGAGTTCCGGGTCTAGTCTGGACAGACGAAGACGAGATGTTGTCTCGTCCCAGGCGGACAGAGACGAACATTGGGTGTCCTGGGCGGACGGAAAGGAACTCAGTTAATGTCCTGATCGGTGGAGAACAAACCGCTGTCGCATCCTGTTCGGACGGAGACTGTTGTATCGAGAATGAGCCAAAACAAACTCCCGAAGCGAACTCCCAAAAGGAACTGTCTTGCTTTGGGAATTTTCTCCCGAAGAGGAGTCGCAAAATTACCTGGACTGGCGAAGGGTTCAACCAATCACAGGCCGACAAATATTTATTGAAAAATATTATATTAAAACAAAGTTTTACTGTGTTTGAACGACGGGCTCATTACTTATTCACTCGTTCAGAGAATTTGCAATGTAATACGGATTAAGATTATATCTGACAACACTATATGTAATAAGAGAGTGGTTAAATATAATTTAACATTCGAATAATTAAAATGCATATCTTCTGTATGCACCGAACAAAGAGGGTTTTTGTTTGTCTATCTGATCCAGGATTTGTTACTAGGGGCAGTTAAAGTGATGACGTATTCGTACTGTCGGCATTTTCGATAATAAATGTAAATCACTTTATTGCTGATTTAAAGGAAAAATGTACGAATGGGCCGCAATTGTTGACTAAAAATTAAAGGAAAACAATTCTTAAACTTATCCTAAATAAATATCTACGAAACATCATAAAATAATATTTTAGAAGAAAAGAATTGTTTTTGGTTACACGGTGAGTGTACCACAACAAATACAATTTTATACATTCTATGTGTTATGTGTTTATCATGGTTTTTATAATATAATAGAGAATAAAATTTGTTTATTTATTAACTATTATCACGTTTTTTTTTGTGTTTTAATTTTGTAAAAAATGTCACTTTATTACATAAGCCATTCGTACAACATCTCGATAACAAAACTAGTCCTACTATAATACAAGATATTTACATGTCCCTGCCGTGAAAGGGTTGCCTTTAAATGACACCAAATGAATATATGTATATGATAAAAAAATCCCTTAACTAACGATAAATTAAATATTACAAGTCATTTAAGATTGGGAAAGTACATATTTTTGTAAATTATCGTTTCACTACACCAGTGGAGGTCTTGATAGATGCCACTCGACCGATGCCGTCGCTACGTGGATGAAGTTCCACAATTCTATCTAGTTTTCAATTAAGAGAGGGTAGGTTGGCAGCTTTTATTAGTACAAGTGTATCGGCCTTCAACTCTTCATGTGGACCATATTTGGCGCACTTGTAGTTCTGAAATGTATTCCTTGGCCATCTTATCCAGAAATGCTGTTGC
Organism: Osmoderma eremita; assembly: GCA_031763485.1. Lineage (NCBI taxonomy): Eukaryota > Metazoa > Arthropoda > Insecta > Coleoptera > Scarabaeidae > Osmoderma > Osmoderma eremita. The sequence goes on along the minus strand of JARFOC010111166.1, from coordinate 5,870 downwards.
AGTTGTTGAACATGTTCCCACTTTGACAATCTCTAAGAAGGCTTGTTTTCGCTTGTAAAAGTTGGTATGGTAAGAAGCCTTTTGCCAATTAAAAAATGTGATGGTGTGGGCCCACCGAGGTCAAAAGGGTCTGAAGAAAGTGGAGTGAGTGGAGAATTTTGTATAACTTCGATTGATGTAAGTACTGTATAGAATTGTTCGTATGTCAATTTTCCGACTATTGGTTTAAGTGGTGCTTGGTGGATTTTACGCCTTCTTCCCAAATATCTACGAAATGTGATTTATAAGTTGATATAAAGTACCATGAGACTCCTTGGAAAGCTAGGCTTTCTGCGATAGAGGCTTCATTTATATTGAGGTAAGTTGATGATTCCCTCGGAGCTCGCTGAGCTGAGACAAAGTTTTTTCTGATGTCTAAGAAAGTATGTGTTATAATGCCTCTTCTTGATATCAATCGAGGGAAGGTTGCCAAGAAGGCTTTCTTTGATAAACTAGTTACCAACTCAAGTTGAATTGCTCTTGTGGTGAAACAAATGAGTAAGAATATTTTGAAGCTCTGGCTTCTCTTCTGTTCCGACCCTTAATTAGGATGGGCCCAGAGTAGTCGATTCCTGTGTTAGTAAACGGTAATTCTGTATTTTGGCAATATACCCGTCAATGGACTAACTTGTGTTGGATTTAGCCTGTTGCATCTGATACATTGATTAACCGTTTTTCTTGCAATTGATCGACCTCCAATTGGTCAAAAATGTTCCCTAAGTGAAGCTAGTAGTAATTGAGGACTTGCATGAGCCATTCTTCTATATCCATCTTTAAAAATTAGTTTGGTAAATTTATGATTCCTTGGTAATATAACGGGATGTTTCTTTCCATATTCAAAGTTACAATGCTGAAATCGCCCTCATATACGAACTATACTGTCATTATCTATTATCGAACATAACCTGTGCAATATCCCCCTTTTCCAATACTGTGATGTTTCTTCAACAGATCTAACTCATTTGCAAAGCAGTCATGCCGACATAACTGTATTAAATGCTTTGTTGTGCTCCAGATCTCATCACTGGTTATTGGTCCGCATGTATAAAGAGGAGAAAGTGTGTAAAAGGATATTCTGTAATACAGTGAAGCGGGATGACACTGGGCGCTTTATTGCTACATTACCATAAAAAGGACTTTGTGATTCAATGCAATTAGAAAAACAGCTTCAACAAAACCGGGACCTTAGAAGAGAGTATCAGGGCTTCATGGTAGAATATGAAGACCTAGGACACGTGGTTGAAAATCAGGACCAAACAGATCAACTCAGTTATTTTCTACCACATCATGTGTCTATTATCAAGGTAACACGACAACAAAAATGAGAGGGGATTGTCTTTAAATGATGTAATGTATCGTGGTTCAAACTTACAAGAAGATTTACTGGTAATTGTCTTCAACTCAACGAACTTTTGTATCATAGCAGGACTAGTTTTGTTATAGAGATGTTGTTGGAATGACTTAGTCAATAAACTGACATTTTTGACCACTTTTTGACAATTAATACAAATACAAAGGAAAGTAAACATTAAAATTTATTTGCAACAGAGGGAAACACGTATAAATGCCCAACTTAAGATCGAAAAAAAATGGAGTTCTTGAAAGATTTACAACTTTTTTGTGCCAAAATGTGTTTAAAGCTACTCCATACCTGAAATTCATAGCAATTCTGATGATTCAAGTTCAACGACAGGCAAGTTAAAAGTAAATAAAGTTCCTGGGTTTAAAAGCTATGAATAATCAATGGCGCTGCTTATTTCCGCAAGTTCTGAACAGACCACCGCAAATAAAAAAACGAATGAAACATATTGTATACAAATAGCATTTTAAATATTTCTACATTCTTATATATACGTGAGAGGGAAGGTTTCTGAACGTACATATTATAATGTAGAAATAACTATAACTAATATTTGAAATGTTATTTGTGTACAGTATGTTTCATTCGCTTTCTTAAATTTGTGGTGGTTCTGACAACCACCGATGAAATTAAATCAGGACAAAGGTACTCGAAATGCTCACCATGAGCTCTAATGTAGGCATCAATTCGGCTAGGAAGGTTATTACGTAGTCTCCACAACTTTCTTCTACATAGCTATCGAAGGAGTTACAAGAGCAGCGAACATCAAAGGAAACGTAATAACGGGGCAAACACAGATATTAGCATATGACATCGAAATAATAGCTTGGGATAGGAAGGAAATGAACAGCACCTTTTCTAGACTAGAGAAAGAGGCCAAAAAGATAGGTCTCCAAATTAATCAAGATAAAACAAAAATGTTAATCTGCTCGAGAGACAGATATCATCCAAAGACTGTTAACATAGCAGATAATGTATTTGAAGTCACGAATAGTGCTAAATACCTCGGAATAATCGTGGAAGGACTACCCCGTTGCAAAACATATATATAAAATAAGAGTATAAGCAAAAGCTATAAGACCGGTAGTTATGTATGGTTCTGAAGTAATGTGCCTGACAAGTAAATAGGAAGAGAGTCTAAGAATTTTTGGAAGGAAAATCCTAAGGAAAATCTATGGATCCACCAAAATACTAAATGTAGATATAAGAAGGTTAACTAACCAAGAAATAAAAGGAAAAATATGAAACGAAGACATAGTTAAGGCAATGAAGGCTCAAAGAATAAGATGGTTCGACCACACCTACAGAAAAAAAGGAAGAAACGATAATGGAAGCCAACGAAACAAAGAGCAAGGAGCAAGAGGCAGGCCCAAAGCAAGATGGCAAGACCAGCATATTAGGGTTCTGAAGGAGATGAGTGTTACAGACTCAAGGGTGAAAGAAATGGAAAGGAAAACATGGCACACGATTGTGGAGGAGACAAAAGCACGCAATTGCTTCTAGAGGAGTAACATTCAAGGCATAATGGATTGATTCACCATGAGAAATGGGTCTTTAAGCTCCTAATTGGGGGGACTTTTATTCTTTTAAGAATGTATAATCATATTAAAAGCCAGTCACATAAAAAATTATGAAAATATGCTCGTGAGATTTATAGGCATTTATAAATCGCACGGCTTCTCAATTCGTATTTCCCCGAACCGACAAAATTTGCAGAGATAAAAGTTAGAAAAATATTTTCTTTTAATCATAACTTTTTACCTCTTACTACCGTGTTTTGAACGAATATTATGGATTATAATACAAAAAAATTGTTCATGTTATGCACCTTGATTGAAGATATAAATTGTTATATAAAATTGTTTTTTTAAATAAAAATGTATGTTGTTAATTTTGTCCCATTTCCCATACCTATATTATGAAGAACCCCGATGCCTCATGAAAAGGGGGCAATCCTCCCTTTCGCCCAGGGCAATATATTGGCCGTGTTTTTAAACTGATCCCTATGTTCGAACAACATTGAAAATTGTTCAAACATCTAGCCAATCCATTGGTTTTAAAACGCTAATAACCTCAAAAGTGTAGCTTAAGCAACCAATGAATCAATCGCAACAGTATGTTTTTAGGTTATGTTAGATGTGTGTTCTAATTGCTCTACTTCGTGGTTCGGTGTATGAAACTCGTGTTAAGCAAAGATAGCAGCACATACTAATAATATATAGTTTCACATGTGTAACGACACATAAGTTGATGTATGCTGGACAGATAGTTGCTGTAAAAATAAGTCACTATAATAATAAAAAAAATATCTTTTCATCTTCTCACGACCAGTGTTTAATATAGAGAAAACTCTAAAAATATTTATCAACTTGTACTCCAACGACTTTTTCGAACAAATCTGATAGCTCTAAAACGCCTGGGTTTCTTTTCGAATAGACTTAAAAAAAACTTGACATATTCTCCCGAATGCGTTCAACTGTAACAAAAAATGAGATCTCGCAGTGCTCGGCGTCTAATGTCAAGGCGAAGATCATACACTCAACTCTCCCACACAAAAGCCTAACATCGGGATCACGAGCTGCTCAGGGAATCCGACTTTCACGTCTATTCATGTGACAAAGTCCGGTTTAAGATTTCTTGTACAACTCGAGCACTATGTGCGGGTGCTCCCTCCTACAAAAACCATAATTGTTACCGTATGGTTAACGATGCGCCATCCAAATGCTGGTGTAATATACGAGGGATGTCCGGCTACTAGGGTACGTTTGCGCGACACACCGCCTATGTCGCTTCGATCAGGTTGAAACTTGCACGCCTTTTAGATGTGCATATGTACTGCATAGGTGGCTATTGTCATTGCCTTAGGTTCAGTACAACGTGTGCAGTGACAGACGCACAATGTCACTTCCGATCGAACCATACTCCAAGTTTGAAGGGAGAGCGGTCATTCGTTTTTTTGCATGCAAATAATGAAACACCTTCCGAAATTCTTATAAAAATACTGAAACCTTACGGAGATGGAGTTATTAGTCGAAAATATGTTGGTGTTTGGTGTATACAGTTCAAAAGCGGACGCACAGCTCTAAACGATGATCCCGAAGGTGGCCGAAAACGGATGAGAATCCAGACCTGGCCAACAGTAGTTAACAGTTCACGCTTTTACTTATTGTTAGTGTATGTTTGATTTCCATAAATAAAGTAGTCTGGCTATAATTCACAAATGAACCATAGTAACCGGACATCCCTCGTATTTTGGGGAAATAGTAAATACGATGCTGCATTCAGTCGTTGTGGGAGTGCATGTGGTTCAAGTAGTTCAGTATCTCTGGTAAACGTAGACTCGTCGGCGTCGGTAAGGAGAATTGCCGACGCAAGATCTGACTGGCGACGTTCCCTACGCGGAAACCATTCACAGAAGACAACTCGGCGGGGAAATCTAGTTTCGTTAACCTTTGCACTTTCTGTATATGGTATTGGTGAAGCAGTTTACTTTTTTAAATTTTATGCACCCTACTTTGGGGCACATTTACTTCTACTGCAATGGTTCTCGTACTTACGCCGCAATCCGTTTCCACGATGGTTAAAATATCCTCTTCTGTATCTTTGAAGGCCACGATTTTAGGACGTGGAATTACTGATTCTGTTTCTCGAAGTCGATACATGACCCGTACAATTAATTATCTCAGCCGAAGAATGACGTCGGAAAACATTCTGTATACGTTTTCTTTCTTCCATGCTATGAAGAAATTAGCCTGTATACTAAAAAAATGCACCGTAATGCACTTGAGAGAAATATTTGACCTGTTTATGATTTTGACATCTGCAAAATGTAATAACGGATATTTATTATTATTTACATTTTTATTGGCTCTTAGGGACTTAGGGGTGTTAAACTTTCGCCTGAAATTTTTTTCGATAAAACTATTGGCTATTAAAATATTAAGGTTTGTTTTAAAATATTAAGCCGCCTCACGATTATTGGACCATCCGATATTTAACGCATATGATTTCATTTTATAAAGTAAAATAATAGTGTGTTAACTACACAGGGATTAGATTTTGATTGCTATTGTTTATTACATGTTTTATCAAATTATTACATAATAATGGTAGAAAATGGTGGTTAAGAGAATTACTTTAGCTTACAACTGTGGCAGTACTTATGTCAACTAAAACTCCATGTTTGAATGTACTTCTACTTCAAAATAGTCCACGATATGTTGTAAAGGATACTTATTATGATTGTGTGGCACATCGAAAAATATACTACATGATAAAAATAATATATGACTATGATGATATTAAAATACAAAATAGGATACGGTGGCTAGAAATAGTAAAAAAATAAAACATACCCTTACCACCTCGATGAGTGAAGAACTCCTGGATACGTATTTCGGCAACTAAGTTGCCATTCTCAGCAGAAACTACGAAGGAAGATAATGTTAGACGTCGCACTCTGGGAGATTTG
>JARFOC010111155.1:0-11642 GCA_031763485.1 Osmoderma eremita | reverse complement strand
ACATTAATCAAAGACACACTTTTTGTCCTTTATAGGTTCTACTAGTAATGGAAACTAATTGTTAGTTGTCGAAATACGTATGTATCTAGAGTATTTCAGTCATTGAGGTGTAAAGGTAGTTCTTGTAGTTAAACTACTTAAAGCCACCCTGTCCTTTTATTTTATTATTATAATTGAGTACCAACACAATATGAGTAAATTGTTAATTGATTTTGAGAACTTTAAGAATGTTTTACATCTTTTTTTAGGAAATATGTAGGTGCATAGTTAATATGTACCTTGAACTGTAACAACATTAATTGTTTAATCTACTCTTTGCTATACATTAATTTAACGTTTACGTGGAAGACATGCGCATTTGTTTAATAATGTTTGCAGGCGGCAAGAACCAAATAAGAAATTGGATCCTATATAGGTAAGCACGAAATTACTTTGTTTGATTTGCTATTCAATTTCCTTCCTCAAACTGTACGAAACAAAATAACAAGAGTATTTTAATACTTGCGCCTAATTAAATTGGAAATTTGCCCAATCCTCGCGGCATCCTCGCAAATCAATTGAATCTTACTTACATCTGCAGCAATCGCGGAGTGGGCATATTGAACACTTTAGTCTTTAATGCAAATTTGCACATACGTACATGACTACAGACGCATATTACGCGGAATTACTCGTAACTGTAAAGCTAGGAGCAATTGTAACAAAGTACAGTTAAACGCATTAGGGCGATTACAAGCATCACTTTTAATCTGATTCCTTTACTTTTAATTAATTCGCGGAGTATTAGCTGCGTAGACTTCGCTGAAATACAATAGGTATACACCCATTACAATATCTCGTTCGCTACAAGCGATATGCATGCACCTCCGCTTAGGACTTAGGCATACAGCGCCTGCCAGATTATTAGAATCAAATGGCTATTCATAATCACCCACATCATGGTCCTCTTCCTTTGGTACCCGAAGGTGTCCAGGATTTTCATTTCATTACTTTTAATTTCTACAAAGTTTCGACACTTCTTTCTGAGTCTGTCCATAATTCTAGCTTCCAGCCATGTCTTTCCTTTTTTCCTGCAAAATTTCGGCAGCGATACTATTCCAAGTGGTTCTGGTATTCTCCTGATTTCCGATATCTGCTTAATTTGTCTACCTTTGCCCATCCTATATCAGTGTCCAACGCATTTCAACTGGTTTGCTTACTTTCATGCCTTTTTCCTTGTCATCGTCGCCTTCACAAATTGACCTCCACAGCCTGTTTCGACTCAACACATCATCTTTTCCGTGAACGCCCTACAGTTCGTCTTCATTATGATCTAATTTACAACATTCTTTAACCTCCTTTGAGAATTTCATTTTAGCAGTTTGTTCTCGTGACATATTTCTTTCTGATTACTCACGTTTCCCTGTCGCTATCTCTACTGCATATGTTTATTAACACTCTTCTTATTTTGCAACACCTGATATATATCCTGATATATCCTATATATCTTCATACGTCGCATCCCACCTAAAAATTTTCAATATGTATTTTCGACTTTACTATATCTATACTATATTCAATCAACAAATTCTTCACATAGATACCTATTTCTATTTTGTTGCAGGCTTTAAGTTTGAAAACACTAGCGTACAATTTACAGTTTGAGTTTAGCTTTCCTTCATATCTTCATCCAGAAGGCAGATAAATAATATAGGACTTAAAAGCCCTCCTTGCCGTACTCAGTACTTATTAACAAGATTTTTGGATGTGAGGTTACAGGGTCTAATTCTGTTATTTGTTGTTCTATACTAACAAATAATAATAACCAGTGCATCACTCCAAGGAACGCAAGCTGCTCAAAGGGGAGTCAAGGGCGGCCGTCTGTAATTATTATTACGCCTGCGCCCGTGGACGTAGTTCATATCTTGACTCTCAGCATTGGCCAAAGTAGTAAGGAAAACCAGGGAGAACCTTAGCAGTACTCGGGGTTCCAACCTATATGGACTCTAGCAGATCCAATTATATCTTAATCCACTAGTTCTCCAGGCGTTTCCATATTGTTTCTCTATTAAAACAATTCATGACTATGAATACCCTCTATTACTTGCTATGTGAAAAATGTAAGATCATCCACACTATGTGCTGATCTAAATGCCATTACTGTTCCCAAAGTCTCCTATTTAAGGGTTTAAGTTATATTTTATCAAGTATGTTATGAAAACATAAAATAGAGCAGCCCTAATATTATTTTCTTCCATTATTTACAAAAGATCTATATTAGAGCATTTATTATCCGGAAAAATCAAGGTCAGCACTTTTCCAGATATCTGAATTTTCCGGATAACCGATTAATAGACTAATACAACACTACAAGGGTTTTTTATAAGCAATATGTGTGGTGAAGGATTGCAAGGAATGTGGGCTGGTGTCACCAATACGCAGTATTGGGAAATCCACACCACACAAATTGATTTAATAAAATTCGGGACATATGTTCCAAGAGCACGTCCGCTCTCATTCCCGGGAATTGGTTAACAATGGGAGCTGACGTGCTCTTGAAACATATGTCCCGAATTTTATTAAATCAATTTTAGTGGGGTGGATTTCCCGATACTGCGTATTAGTAATATGTGTGGTATACAACAGTTGACAATTTATAATCTTAAGTGTATGTTGGCAAACGCAGGCATGCCCATTATATTGCATAAATAAAAGGACAATTAGAAAGTCGAGAATTAAAGCATTTGCTGCTTGGTGCAATTTAATAGCGACAAAATATATTTCTAAAATCTCGGTGTGTTTCAAATTTTGGATCCCGACATCGATTATAGCTCTAAGTTCCTAATCGGCCCTGTAAATTCTCAGAAATTAGCATGGCCAATTACTGTTTCACGTATGTCCAATTACTATAAAAAGTGACCATTTATCCTAAAATTTTGCATGTTTGACTTTATGTATGACCCAACTTTTTTATTGCCGAAATATACGGTTTTCTATTAATTATTTCTGAAATTGCACTAAGAAACATATTTAGAACAAGTCTTAATTTATCTTCTACTTGAATATTAATCTTAGTGCAAAATTTGCAATGAAAGGAAACGCTTAATTGGCCAATGACTGTGCGTTTAGCGCTCATGAAAATATGATAGCGTTGAACGAAGAACGCAAAACGCTTTCCATTAGCATCCACCGAACAGTTCTAATCATCATATAGAAATGCTAGTCCTATTTTTGGTGTACTAGTATTACCGTGATCGGATATCGGAAAAATGTTGCGTAGGTTTAATTGGAGATGGAAATAACATTGTAACAAATATGCTCTATATTGTGAGAGTAATGCTCTAATACTATTTAAAATTTATTTGTGATAATTGTTATAAAATACAAAATAGGATACGGTGGCTTGAAATAGCAAAAATGAAAAATATCCTTACCACCTCGATCGAGGTAGTAAGGGTATTTTTTATTGTTACTGCGATAATTGTAAGAAAATTGTTTTTGGGCATCAAAATTTTGCTACCGCTTCAATATTTATCCAAGTTTATTTACATCTGCTAATTGTAAAATTTTCCAGGTGTCATTGTAAAACACGACCTAAATATTGCAAAAGCTTATGTTGTATAACAGAGCGTACTTTGGTTTAAAGCAGCAAAGCGAAACGACGGTTTTAATGATTTTGCAGTGGCGGGCGGCAGGTATAGAGAAAGTTTATATAATTTAACTTCGCAGTAAATATTATATTAGAAAGGTATGGGGACGGACGAAAATTACTTTCTGAGTAATTGCTTTGACGTCTCGCTACTACATAGGTTCAGTCGGTATTTCTGTGTATCGCGCGTAGTCTAGAGTAGCAAATAGATTCTATTACATTACAAGTACAAGTAATTAAAGTTGATAGTTTTGGGATGGCGAATTTCGCCAGACTAAATTATTGTTATTAGTATCGCGCTTAACTACGGATGAATTTTAGTTTGGGGTTCGTTAAAATTTTCATACACGTGTATGTACATTAAAAGCGCTCGCTGTTAATGTTAGGCAGAACTAGTTAACAATATTTGTTTTCCCTTCACTCCACTTAACAGTGGATACGTACATATGGTTATCCTTAGTCAATATTGAAGTTAATGTGAAATTAGAAAATTTAATTCAGAGTCAGCGTAATACTTATGCTGCATGTTTTATCCGTAGCAACTTTTATTTAATAATTTGTTTCGATATTTCAGATTTTCACCTACAATTTTTTATTTTGCACTGATGAAAACGTAGTAGATACAGGAAAATTATACTGCATAGTAAAGAAAAGCTTTCGATTCGCTAGTACATAAAATTAGCTGGTTATAGTGAATCGTGTTCTGTATCCATAATTACCTTCCATCCTCCTTCAAATCTTGAGGAAACGTAAAAGATTACCAAAATTTCCGCAGATATAAAACGGATACCAACCGATATGATCAATACAATTATGCACAATTTAAAATTAGATACTAGATTCACGTTTGGACTCGTTTTGCTTGCCGTTTATAAAAAATTTCCAATGTCCTGCGGTAATATTCTCAGGTACACGTGGCGATTGGTCGTAACATACGGTAACTGATACCAGGGCGGTAGTTAGCACACTTCAGAGTTTCTACCTGTTTAACTGCAACTATTGACGGTAAGTAAACGACCATATGACTACCGACAGCACCCCGGATGCGGATTGCTTCATTCTTCTCCGTTTTGTGATAAAGTTTTGGTATTGCTCTACATTTTCTTTACTGCTTCTAGTTCTCTATCAATACCCTTGTATCTGTTGGTCTACCTCATTTCCTTCTACCAGTTAGTTGGTATTCTAATGTGGGCCTGGTCATCTCGTTTCCGTCTTTCCTAAAGAATGCATATGCTGGCCATTCGGCAAAAGTTACTCGTGGGTTATTTCCAGTTACATTTCGATCTATTCCAAGCATTACAACAATTCAAAATGTGATTCAAGCATTAACAACTATGGGAACTCTTGTTAATTCATGAGAGAAAATTATATACCCCATATTATGCTTCTTTTATTAAGAATTATTGTTTATTTGTTTTTTAATTGCAAATTTGGAAATTTAGAAATTTGGCTCACTATAACGAGCTATAATGGTTTCTTTTATAGCTCTAGAGGTAATGGTTTATTTCCTCATAATACAAGAAAATTGTGTTTAGTCTGTATTTTTGTTTATTTTAAAGGAATCAAGGTGATTTAATATTATTATGATTATCGGAAACATAATGAAATCAAAAACGAAATCCGTTCCTTTCCATCGAGCTTTTTTTTCATAGGAGCCGTCTGACATGAGTTTTCGGAAACACTTTAGCCTCTTGGCCTTTTGTCTTCCATTTTTGTACCCATTTACTATTGCACATATTCCCAAACCCATGTGCCCTGTATTAATCAGTACAGGTCCTTGGCCGGTTGGTTTGTATGGTAGTCTGGATTCATTTTTGGTTTACTAAAGATTCTAGGGTCTAAGGCCTTGCATTCACATAGGATCCGATGTGCAGTCTCGATAGCACACAGTCTACAGCTTGGGTCCTCAATGTCAACCACAATTTTCTGTAGGTGTCCCTGCAGTGCGCAGTGTCCTGTCATTAGACCTATTACTGTACGAAGGTGATTTCTACTAAGACTTAGTAGTTCATCAGCCATCTTTGATTATGGCCATTTAATAAAAGTTTTTCATGATTTTGCCTGGTTGTATATTTCCAGTATTCCAGTATTCCAGGGAGATGTATTACTTAAAAAGAGTGTCGGAATATGTACATGGAATCTCCAGGCATAGGAAAACTTAAAACTGCTTTTGACACTTCCAATATCAGAAATACAAGAGAAGACCCCAAAGTACCAAAGCAATTCTGCTTGCCATATACCTCGGATACACGAAGTACTGCTATTTTCTATGCTAGTAGGACAGCAGAGACAATGAATTACCAGGGCTGAAGGATATGACAAGCACTCCTCTTGTTGAACCGAAAAATGTGTGTCTACCTCCACTGCACATAAAATTGGGACTCAACCAAAACTTCGTAAGAGCCATGGACAGAAGATCGCTTGGATTTATGTATTCACAGCAGAAATTCCCCACGATCAGCGATGCCAAAATTAATGAAGGGATTTGTAGAACCACAAATTAGAGAGTTAATGGATGATGTCGATTTCATTCAACTATTAAGTGATGTTGAAGAAATTGTATGGCCGCCTTTTAAAAGTGCCTAGAAAAGCTTTTTAGGTATCATTTAGAGAATTATCGCGAAATTAAGATCATACCGCCGTATAGGATCTTTCATGTCACCGAAACTGCATTTTTCGGACAACCATTTGGACTTCTTCCCGGATAACCTTGGCGGCATTAGCGACGAGCATTGTGAACGATTTCACCTAGATATTTCAGAAATGGAAAAGTGGCTATGCTGAACCTTGCAAGTAGAAGTTCTTGTGGAAAAATTCCGCAGAAATCGGGAAGGAAACATTGTTAGTTATATGGGCTTAGCATGTATTTACTGTAATGTTACTTATTTCTTCTGTTTACCTAACTTCATATTTTTTTCGCCATTGTCTATAAAATCTGACGTTTTCGGGGTTTGTCCGGGTGTCACGAAAGAACTAAGACCGAAAAACCATTTGCATATTTGAGTTCAGTGTTATTCCAGTTGTGATCTGGTTCAGAGCATATCTTCCAGTATACTACCTCTAAAATTTTTACCTCTGTAAGTTCTACTGAGCATGGCAACTTAATTGCCGAAATACGTACCTAAAGTTCTTCATTCATTAAGGTGGTAAGGATATTTCTCGTTTTAGTTTTCCTATTTGAGTTTAGCGTGAAAAACTCTGTTCGGATTTTATTTTGTTAATCAGTGTTATTACTCCAGCCTTCTCATAGTCCTCTACCTAAATCCTGATTTCCTATAACCAGATTAATCTCTTCCGCACTGTATACATATCTTTCATCGAAAGCACATTGAATTTTTCTAAACTGATTTTCTTTCCTCGGCATACGCTGGCAAAACTATATAATTTGTGAAATGCTACACATTTTCCGTCGACGCTAGCCTGTGCAGAAGAAAAAGCAATTTTAATTAAAACTTTTCACGGATAATACTGAAGATTTGGTGTCCGATAAACACACAACAACAACAACAAGGAAATACAAAAATACAGTACGAATAATAGGGCGTGCACACTATTATCCCCCGCTATTCTGTTTGCCGTTAAATTCCCATCCAAGCGTCGCGTCCTCCCGCACGGATGAACGTATCCACCAGCATCCGAGTTTATAGTGCATTGTTTTGGCGGCGCATCCGGTGCGACGTCCGCGTAAAAACGAAATAATAATAAATATCTCCTAAACGGATTTAAACAATCCCGATGCGAGCTTTCGCACGCCGCCACCGCGACCTTTATGATATAAGGTCCGACGCGGCGCATTCTTAATGAGGTTCGCAGAGCTTACAGCTCTTAATAAAATAAACTCGTTCGTTATCGCATTACCACTGGGTTTGCAGTGGTAGACGCGAACATGGTTGAGTACAGTACGTGCTCTGATTTCTAAGATCAGATTTTTCATATCGTAATTCCACCTTTAGCTTTTGAATTGTACGCTTTAAATGTTATGGGAAAATTATTTTATTAAAACAAGTTGGAAGAAATATTGCTACTCATGTAATTGTTTCTGTGGGGTATTCATATTAGCAATATTATTTTAATGTAATGTTTTAATCCAATTTAAATTAATATTTTAATTAAGTAATTTCATTGATTATGGGATCGTATCTGGATTTGCTAAAGGTTCGGTTACTATTGATTGCAATATTACGTACAGGTTGACTTGATTTGATTAGGTCCCAAATGCAGAGAAAAGTCCTTTCCGGTATACCCCGCAGTGTGTCTATTGCACCAGAGAGGGCGTTTGTCCGGTGCCTTAATGCGTAGCATTAAAAAATAATGTGAGAGGCTGTCTCCTCTTCATTGGATAATCTACACAGAGGTTCCTCACTATAGACTCCCATTCTGTGTAGATGTTTCCTTAGGTTGCCGTGTCCATTAAGTAGACACGTCATCGCTCTACTCTGCGTTCTGCCAAGAGACAGTAAGTCAGCTGCCAAATGGTGTGATGGTTTCCTCATCATCTATTTGCTGTATGGCGCCATTTGATGCCAGTGCTTCAGGTGTTGATTGAACAACACCAGAAACACTGGCACCATCTGGCAGTACAGACACAGTAAACAGATGATGAGGAGGCCATCACAACTCAGTTACGGCACCAAGCACAGCAGTTTTTGTGATCCCGAGAGAGGTCCAATGAAGGTTATTTCGGAACCCTTCCTTGTCAGCTGGTCCGCCTGGTCATTGCTTGCAATCCCCTCATGTTCCGGCATTACGTACAGGTGGAAAATTTTACATATCCTGGCGAATACGTTGGGCTACAACGAAAATGCGATTTCGCAGATCTCGGTGTTTTCAAAGTCAAAGAGACGATCGTACACGAAATTCTTCATATCCATAGATAAGGGCCTAAGGGATTTAGATCAGGACGAATTGACCACGGACTCCGGGAAAGTTCGGTTTAAAAATTGTTGTCAACTCGAGCACTGTGCGCGGATACTCCATAAACCATAATTCCTGGCGTATCGGTACGTCATCCAAATACTACAAATATTTCGGAGAAATAGTACATTCAGTCATTGTGTGATTAAGTAGTTCATCGCCTAACAAACCTACCCAAACATGATCATCTCTTAGATAATACCAAAGATAAAATTGAGGTACATCAGAAATCAGGAATTTATTAATGGATTGTAAAGAATCTACAGATCGTAAAGAAGGTAAATTCCTTTGTTTTATATCCTTAAAACAAAACTGTAGCCGTAGTATCATTTCAACGTTGCCCCAGAAACATTGGGAGCTGTAAATAGACGCACAACAGAATCTCCCAAAAAGAAATTTCAACACCATTATCTACCATTGTGTGGAGGTGAATGTTATCGTACGTTTGTATACATATGACTTAATTCCGAAGTGGAAGTGAAAGCTAGGAAGTGGGGAAACTAATTTCCCGCGCGTTCATAGAACCCTACATAATACATGCGTTACTCACAACGATGAAATTCGATATCTAACAATAACGGCGACGGTCCCCAACAAAGGATATTATTGCGCTACTGGTTCAGTTTGTACGGATGCTCGCACTGAGTGGAAATTAATAGACGGATATGTCAATGAGCGAGTTTCGGGGAGGCATTGGGAACGCACAGGTAAAATCCACGCAACACAATCCCCCCATCAATTCGAAGGGAACTGCTCCGGTTATAACTAATTAAGTTATAACCTAATTTGCGAGCGGTTGGAGCTAATCCGTTGGAATTGCTCGCAGTAGCAAGGTGCGTCGCGGGATAATGCGGTAAGGAAGGTCCCCAGTGGGACCGGCAGTGCGGTGATTAAGGGGGACGCTGGATCGACACGTCAGTTCGTCTTGACGCGTGTATCTGCTATTGGATCGGATTGATCTTTGTGAAATTGTTCCTCCATCCGAGAGAAGGGATGAGAAAAGGAAAGATTAGTATATAATAATAGAAACACAGAAAAATATTCACAAAAAATTTAGTACTGGCGACTAAAAAGTTCATTTGTATATGTGACAAATGATCAAACCACTTACGACGAGTAAAGTCGTGTTTCTGACAACGATGACTAAGGGCAAATAAGTTTAGCTTTCCTTGCAATTGAATAACATGATTTATTCCAAGTTTTTGTATTATTTGGAGTGAGTATTTGCTTGATTTGTACTAGTTACTATATATTAATTGGCCTAAGTATCCACATTACTTACAGTGAATGTTTTGCTTTCTTATTGTTAGATAATTGCATTTACTTACCCTAATTAATCTGTGTAACTGGCACAATAAGAATTGAGCTTACTCCAAATAATTTATTTATTTGAAGTTACATCTTTATATAATTGTCGCAATTGACTGTGTTTAGTAGAATTAAATGATTTTGATGAAATATCCTCCTTATTCCAGAATACACCATAGGCATTCTAGAAAGTTTATTTCAAGGGTTGTTTTACTTAACCACAAGTGGACTAATATTTCTTCAGAAAGACAAATGTATATATAAGCCAATGCAATAACAAGTATACAATTACTAGGACTTTTACGAAGAAGTAGTCGATTGTTGTAATTTTACTACAATAGTAAAATTACTTTGGTCAACTATTTCTGATACATATTTTATTATGTATATAATTGTAAAAATAATATAAGACGGCTATACAGAACATGTTTTATTATGTATATGCAAACAGTTTATATATCCTACAAACGTTATTTAAAAAAAATTATTCCAAGAATAAGTTGTACTAGCTACCAATCTTATACAAGCATATCCTTTACGATCATATAATTTGTTTTTTTTGCTAATGTTATTTTATACAGTTACAGTTACAAATATGGTTACGTAGTTATCACCATTATTGTGACTTAAAGGGAAGACAGTAAGGATATATATTATTATATAAAACAACTGTCGTTGTTGTGATTAGTTCAACTTTAACCGAAAGTTTCTGTTTCTTATGGTAAATCTCCCAATCGACTGTTACCGAACATTACACATTGACTATTACCCCTTAGTTAGTTTTTATTTACATCTATTAATGTTTTTATTTGTAATAACTAATAGTATCGCAAATAACCGAGTTTAGTAGCAGCAGATATGTTTTGTGATTTTAGTATGAAATAGCTAATACCTGTTAATATACTTTAGTACTTGAGACTATAACACAGTGTTAGAAACCTAACTTTAGTCACTCCTAATGGTATAGCATCCACTGGAAATAACTATGTAATTATACTTATTGAAAAAATAGTTGCCATTAATATAAAATGTCAAATGCACTGTTCATTTGGAACATTTTTCTCAGTGAACGATTACTTATACTTTTGTGATTGCAAGTAAAATGAGTAATCAGTATAACGCTGCCGTTTAATGTTTTTCTTCTGCCACAACACCATTGCTACTTGAACTAGCAGTTGCATACGAGACATATTAATGTTAAAAAAAATTGTAGCTCTAATTTGTTTTTCAAGTGGTGACGAACCACCATGTAAAAAGGTTTTTAAAGCTAAAACGATTGATCAACAATTGGTGCAAAGTAAATGTAAGCGATAGGTTATCAGTGAATTTTTTACTACACAGGCTGATGTCTATAACGGTTCCCATGTGTCAAGGTGTTTCAGTAGTTGTCACTGCATTGCTGGTTTGACGTAAATTATTCCGAATAAATTCTAATAAAAGAAAGTAAAAATGGTCCAACGCACCAACAGTGAATACGTTGCAATGTTGTTAATTTATGGTAAAATACGCCAGAATTCTGCTGCTGTAAATCGATTGTACTGCGAACACGTGAGGGTCGAGATAGTGGCCCTGGCCGACACCAACGAATTTTGGATGCCGAAGAAGAAGTTTTAAATCTTGTCGAAGGAGGTCCTTCTAGTAGTACTCCAAAAATACCTCGCTAAGTAAATGTATCAAATCGAATTGTCTGGCGAACACTGCGCGTGAATCAATTGAATCCTTTCCATGTACAAAAAGTACAGGCTTTACAACTTGAAGATCATCCTTTACGTTTACAGTTTTGCCGATGGTT
>JARFOC010111144.1:0-11643 GCA_031763485.1 Osmoderma eremita | reverse complement strand
AACCTAGAAATGTACTAATAATTGAATATAATAATTTTCTGATTCTAGTCTCTTTTAAAAACGGCAGATCAACTGAAAATAAAAGGTCTCTGCGAGGCCCCAGAAGAGAAGGACAGCCCGGAGGAATCCTCAGAGTTCTCATTCGGGGGCAGAGGCCATTCAGCAAAGATCCGCAAAATATCATCGCCCAAACATCTAAAAGCAACTGAGAACAACAGGAAACACAAATACAGGAAACCTGAAAGAAGAAAGTCACCGGATCAAGAAGACAAAGAAAACAAAGACGCTGCTCTAGGAAATAATACGTCAGACGAAGAAAATGACATGCCAGTAGCTTTGGATGAGGAAAGTCGAAAACGAAAAACAAGCGAAACTATAAGTAAACCGATGAACATGACCAGTCATGGCCCGCTGGCCGAACAGGTAATTGGCGTAATTTCTCCGTTTTCCTATTTTAGTGGCTATAAAAAAATTAGATTTTGCTTACTTATTCTATTAATCATTAAATTTCCTTTTCTTCATGCTTTTGAAAGCTTTATTGTGATTTTTATTTAATATTGCAACTATAAAATATGCACTGATGGAGTGTTATACTTTATACACCATTTGTGTGAAGCTATCGCTTGCAATAATTAAACTACTAATATAGAATATACCTTTGTCCTTTCTGTGATGTGGGTTTAATTTGAATACCAATGTTTTATAAACTTTACACTTTCCTTCTACATATTGCGTAACTAACTAACCTGAACTAACAATGACCCCAAGTTTTGTTTCTTTCAATATACAGACTTTCTCATTCTCTCAGTTCGGTGTGGATAACGATGACTTTCCACCAGAACCACAGGCGCCAAGAGCCATTCCCGTAGGAAATATAGAAATGCACGAACACTCACCCACCAGAACGTTACTAACAAATTCTTCAATACATAGGACAGACTTATCAGGTACTGATTTGTTACTGTAGAGTCTAGAATAGCCAGATCGTTTTCCATGAACAGATTTCAATTACAACACCTGATCCTTCTAGATTCGCATAAATTTACCTCGGAAATAAAGAAAGAAATCATCGATATAAAGTTCGAAACCCTGCGATCGTACGATGGCGAACAATCACTTTTAGACATGGAAGCCTCCCGACTGTCAGGTGCAGATCATTCCATGGACAGTCACGAAGATAACGAGCACGGGATGCACACGATGATGATAACTCCTGATATGATGGGAATGATGCCAGGATCGGGCCATCACGCATTAGGTACGCATTTGTATCTTCAGAAACGGTTAAGGTGTTTTATTTATACACCATAAACAAATATATTTTCCTTAATCATGAGAGTAAACGACCACAATATTTTTCCCATCATTTTCTCATATATTAATTGTTTTTCAAATCACAGAGAAGCATTATTAAAATCAAGTTTTTTTTCATGCTATAGATTCTAATTGTGGGGAATTGTCTCTAAAGAACAACGGTCATACAGAGCACGCCGGCAGGCATGGAGGAGGACCCAAAACATGGACTCAAGAGGATATGGAACTAGCATTAGACGCCTTAAAAAATCATAACATGAGCTTAACTAAGGTATATAATTATTTTGCTCATTATAGTTATAGGGATTTCCCAAGCGATAAATATCACATTCAACCAATTAAATGGAGCTCCAGATACAGATTGGTCCTTCTTCTCGATTAAGAAGGTTTTTATTCGTTTTAAAATATATAGATTCGTAGGCAGCTAGTTGGCGCGTCGACGTTACCGATTTTAATTTTAAACATTTACATTATGTCCGGTTATTGGACAGGTTCAGCAACACTGGACGAATCTTCTCTTCCGTACCGATAATGAGCGATATGTTCTTTAAACCTTGTTTCACAATCTGCATTTGTAAATTCCAAGCTTTTGTCTCATTTCCGGTTTATCTTTTGGGTTTCCTTATAGGTAACGTAGTGTATTCGATGATTTGTAACAAATTTTCATGTTTCCATTTTTTACAACCTGACTAATCCCTTTCGTTATTCTCTGAAAGGGTGATTTTAAAAATTTCTTTTTGTCCCAGGGTTCTAGTTAACCCTGTGGAATTTTTCCGGTGTTAATATTGGATCTTCTTAAGGAGGCAATCAACATCTACAGAGGAGTAACCGATGTACTTTGCAATATTCTTAATGTATTTTAATTCCTCTTAGTATCTGCTTCGTTGAAATACATTAAGAATATTGGAAAGTACAGCGGTTACTTTACTGTAGATGGCTCCACACAGTTAATCGCCTAGATCTCCGCCACAGAACGAAATTTTTTAAATTACCCTTTCTCAGAATAACGAATGGAATTTGCCAGGTCGCAAAATATGGCAACATGAACCTTTGTTATAAGTCGTCACACATTAAGCGCAACCTTTTAGGAAACCTATAAGTTACCCCTGAAATGAAACAAAAGGACGAAATATACGAATGTGGAAACATCTGGGGATTGTGAAAAGATTTATATGAGTCACACGAAAAGGGCAATAGAAGTAACGTTCAGGGAACATATCGCTCATTATCGGTACGTAAGAGCATATTCGTCCAGTATTGGGTTGATTTAGTTGTCTAGTGTGTCTGAACATATACAGCAAACCGAACATAATATAATTCTTGAAATTATATTATTATCGTAATACGAAAGTTCTGTGTTTTCTTGGGGTTAATGATGTGCCAAGCAGGCCAATCATACAACGTAAAAATCCTAAAATTTATATACCCACGACTTTTACGCCTTCGTAAAGTGATTGCATGTGGGCATGTGCTGCATGTGAGCATTTCTTTCAGGATGCAAGAAGCAATCCTATAACAGTTATGGGTGATCGCTATCGTGTTGGATGGAAAAATTCTTTGTGACCAAATTGGGTCATTTGAGTTTGTAACAAATGTGGCATCAGCAAGACGTTGCCACTACATATACAGCACCGGTTATGATTGGTCCCAGCCGCTTAATATCAAAAAGTGCTGATATCGACTAGCCTTTTCGATCACTTAATTTAACGGTTACTGATTATTTTCTGTGGGGATACTTAAAAGTCAAGGTCTACGTCAACAGGCTAATAACAATTGCGATGCTAAGAAATAATATTCGAAATAAAATTGCTGAAATAACGGGAAGTGTGTGACAATGTTAGGAGAATATGGTTAAAATATCACGCACTTGTGCCGTTCTCGGAGGTGGCCATTTAGCCGACGGCATATTCCACAGATAATTGTTATAAACCAAATAGTAAATTAATAAAAACAAAACTAAAGAAATGTGTTTCATAACATACTTCTAAAACAACATCGGCATGGAACATTCATACAATTAGTTATATTTAGGCCCATCTTTAGGCATGGGCATACTAGGCTCTAGCCCTGGGCTGCGCGATCAATGAGGCCCCCTAATCTTAGTGACAGCAGCGGAATCGATTTTAAATGTCTCTCGAAAGGGCCCAATGCATCCCAGTGCCTAGGGCTTCCGCCTGGCTTAAGACGGCCCTAGTTATATTGTACTGTTAACTTCCACAACTTGATGGATCTTTGCTTCGCAAACCCAATCATTCTAAATTCGCGGTCGGTGTAAAATAAGGACCTAAGTCAAATTTTCAAATGAAACCTATTATGTTAGGTTGGATAGCTCGTTTGGAAACGGAATGTAGAGACCACCTCTGTCTCCAGTCTCTGTCATAAAAGAACAAAAATCGTACAAAGCTGGAGAAACGTCAGAATAACCTTAAGATTGAAAGTGATAATTTACTACACAATTAATTGATAACCACACAAAATTATGAAAACAATTCTTTTTATAATATATGCTTTAGTACGCGGCATAAATTCTTGAATGTATACATCTATTATAGGCTTCCGCGACCTACGGCATTCCATCTACAACCTTATGGCAAAGAGCGCATCGACTGGGAATAGATACACCGAAAAAAGAAGGTCCTACGAAATCGTGGACAGAAGAGAGTCTCAATTCCGCCTTAGAAGCTCTTAGAACGGGGACGATATCTGCCAACAAAGCCAGCAAAGCTTACGGTATGAACGTCACTACAAAATATTTACTTTACTTATTTATGTATTTCTAATCTTAGGTTTTTGTAATTTCAGGCATACCCAGCAGTACCTTGTATAAAATAGCCAGGCGAGAAGGAATTCGACTTGCCGCACCATTCAACGCAGCCCCTACGACGTGGACGCCAGAGGACTTGGAAAAGGCCTTGGAATCCATACGATCTGGTCAGACGTCGGTACAGAAAGCTTCGACAGAATTTGGTATACCTACTGGAACACTATATGGCAGATGCAAAAGGGAAGGTATAGAGCTCTCGAGATCAAATCCGACCCCATGGTCTGAAGATGCGATGGGAGAAGCTTTAGAAGCAGTAAGGTAAATTAAACTATCTGTTAAATCTGTCTCTTTCATGGATCTTCCTAATTGCACACACATTAAAGGTTGTAATATAGAACATGTAGCATATACCGTATGTATTGTTAAGAAGGCAACGGTTTGTTGCATACGCATCACGTTTATGTAACACATTCTACGACACGAAAATGTTCGGCAGACTAATTTGCAGGAGCTACGACAGAAATTCCTATAGCCTTTTTAGGAGAGAATCAATCTCAACAGAGTAAAAAATAATGTCTACTAAAATTAGTCATTTAAAGTTTTAATGTACACGTAATAAATAGAATCAACTATACTATTGCAAATAGCTAATTTTGTCGAAATCAAATACTGTATTTACCATTACTAATTCTCTTTGTTGCATACCAATTGAGAAAGTGTTATTAGGTTATTTAGATTAAAACTAGGGATGTTGAGTAGATTATATTGCGTTTGTATAGGTCACCTGACAGTAACTTTAAATATTCCTTGATGTCCCTTGAACATTGTCTTAGTATGATATGCACCATTATGCTAACACCATTACCTCAACAATGATTCCTTGCAGTGACCTAAATATTAATAGTTTAATAATAAGTAAAGAACTCGGCCCCTTGAATGATTTATTATCATCATGTGCTGTACTATCAGCTCCTACCATAATGTCGTGCGTTTGCCAGGAGTGTAATCGACCGCTTCGCGTTGAGCTATGACATTACTATAACAAGCAGCAGCAGATACCTGTGATTACCTACCTATTGCATTGCAGTTTAAAATGTCGAAAATACTAGAAATAACTAACTAATCCGCAACAGGATGAATTTAGGCCGAAGTTCTCCATCGTAACAGCATTAATACAATTTTGTACATGAAGTATATATCAAAGCAGATAATAGCAATGTGTTATTAACAATGCTAATCTAAGGCCTTCGATAGCATAGACCACGGTGTACTTTAAGCGAAATTAGTGTGTATTAGAAATAGGGGAAACTGCAAAAGTTGATTGATGTACATACGTACAGACAAGAAATGGTATATAGAGTGAGCACGTAAAGTTTGGAATAAATTCAATCAAAATTCGGGTGCTTTTTTCTCGAAGAAACGTTCTGACCCGTCGATTTTTGATTTTAGTTGCTGTTTTTCTAATCATGTATGCAGGCGGACCCAAAAACATGTTATGACAGCTCACATGTGGAAACACCTTTTTTTATCTCATTTTCAAATTCTACGTCAAATTCTGAACATATTATATGTACCACTATACCTGAATTCAACTGTTTTCGAGAAAAATGCACTGTAACTTGAAACATCAACACATTATTATTTATTTAGAAACAGTAGTAAAATGGAATAAAAAATAAAAAGTATTTTAATTGAAATTCCTCTTATATTTCTTATCCTAATCTTTCAGGCTTCGATGTTGTTTTGTCGGTTAACGTAGACCTTACGCTTAATGAAATAATCATCAGAAAAACGGCAATTAAAATCAAAAATCGACGAGTCCGAACGTTTCTTCGAGAAAAACGCCTGCATTTTAAGAGAATTCCCACCTTCACGTGCTCACTATATAAGCAACGTAGCTGCCAATATTTCAAGTTTCAATAGTAGAAAGCCAATCAATGAATTGAGTAGATGGTATTGTCGACAAATGGTTTCCTTAACGTACACGTCAACGAAAGTATGATGGTAAAACTAAATGGTAAGACGATTGAGCAACTCGCTTGTGTCGAAGTATTTGGAATAACGTTGGATGACATCCTAGTTGGGAGTACCACATAGACCATCTTGCTAAGAGCCTTGCGAGTTATTGCTATGCATTAAAAAGACTTCGCATATTAAGTAACACCGACACATGCCTGACATTCTACCTCAGACAATTTCTAGCGAAGGTAACGTGTGGAATAACATGCTGGGGATGAGCAACATCAGCACAGAGACTCTTCAAATTGCAAACACGAGCGGTACGCAAAGTTTCCAATGAGTTACCGCTATTTATATAGACCCTTTCAGGCAAAGCAGCATATTGGCTCTCCCATGTATTTACATGCTTATATGTACAATCTACATCAATTTTCCGTACATAGAGAGATTCATTGCTACCAAATACGAAATAAGCGCTACCATTTATTATTAAGTCTATTATTTCTTTAGCTTTGTTTAATTTCTTCTTGTTATCTCCTTCAATGTTAAATTAATTTTGACTTGTGCTATATATCAGTTAAGATCTAAATAAAGAAATAAAGCCTTCTTGAACGATCTTTTACAAAATTTTAATGATCGCTTGGGGTGTTGTTTAAGGTGGCATTTGTTTTGGTACTTTGAATTTTGAATTTAGGTTTAACATCTCGGTCTACCTATATTTGAGCACTACAATGTCATCTAAAGTCCAAAGATCGCAATATTTCTTTTATTTGCGATGCACATCGAGTACGTACAACATGCTATTGATTGACCTGTGTACCACGTATGCATGTAAAGTAAGGGTGATGATACACTGCGAGCTAAAAGATCTATTGTGTCCCCTATTCTGGCTGTCTACAGCTGGCCGATTCCTTTTAAAAAGTGCAGAATGTCAGCAGGCCTCAGGTTAGGTAACTCTCCCTCTTCAATTTCACTTGCTCCCAGGTGCAGAGCCCTTGAGTTGCACAGTACAGCGCAATTTGAGAGTAATCCATCATGTTCTCCACAAAATCTACACTCGGCTTCCTCTGCTATTTCAAGCCTACTCAGATGTCCTTTTCAGTTTACAGTGGCCTGTTAGGATCCCTGTCAATATACGAATGTTATTTTTATTTAGATTGATGCCCTTCCGGTTATGGGTTCCCAGAAGAGTTTTACCTTGCCTCATTCCCTGGAGATTCTCCCAGTATTTGGATTTTCTCTGCTCTTCTTCAATTTTAAGTTTCTCCAGTATTATACTGCTACTTATCCTACAAAAGGGTTCAGGTCCTACGAATGGTATTCCAGCCCCTTTCTTAGCGAGATTGTCTGTTATTTCATTGTTTTCCACTCCTGTGTGTCCCGGAACCCACAGAAGGGTTACCTTTATTACTTTTGCCTAGCCCGTTTAGTTTTCCTAGACACTCCCAGGCCATCTTGGAGCTGATTATATTTGAGCTCAGCGCCCTGATGACTGCTTGATCATCAGACATTATGAAAATCTCTTGCTTTTGATAGTTCGTATCAGTGTGAACTGGACGCATCTTTCAATAGCGTATGTTTCCGCCTGGAAGATACTCGAGTACAGGCCCAAGCTTTCGAAATATGTGGTTGTATTCTCATATATCCCTATTACAGTTCCCTCTGCCATTTTTGAGTCATCTGTGTACCATTTGATGGCATTTCTGTTCAGTTTCAAGATGATGTCTTTACCCCATTCACGTTTGCAGCTAAGCTTTGTGGTAAACTCTTTCATAAAGCTGAACTTTTTTGGCATATCGTCCCGGGGCATGTCCTAGGTTTGGTCACTTTCAGTAAGCTAAGGCCTGTGCCCAACCACTCCTTCCCCAGTCATTCTGCGTGTTCTCTTTTTGGCTATGCTCTCCAGCAAAACATGGGGAGGAGTAAGATTTAGGACCGCCTCAATAGATGCCGTTGGACAGGTTCTCATTGCCCCAGTTATCCATACACATGCTAGTCTTTCCACTTTAGAGAGATTAGCTCTTGCGCTGGCCAGACTAGTTTTCTTGCTCCAGGCTACTGCCCCATAAGAGATTATTGGTCTCACTATTGCTGTACACATCCAAAGCAGTATTTTTGAGGTGCATCCCCAATTATTCCCTGAAAAGTTTCTACATACCATTAGAGCCCTTTTTGCCTTCTTGGTTACTTCAAGCTCGTGTTTATTCCACAGAAGTTTGTTGTTGGTATTTCACTTCCATCTTCCAATCTATGTCTTGCCCATCTATTTTATGGTCTTGAGATTGGTTTTTCTTTTTGTTGTAAATGCTACAGGGTAGTCTTAGTGTGTACTTGTGTACCACAGTGCACTGTGTAATCCGTATTGCATAAACGTGATGTGCATGCAACAAATTGTTGCCTTCTTAATAATATGTACGATATAACCGAACATTAGACATTAAGGTATAGTCTGTATAACGATTTTGCGACCCTTGCCTGTCTATATATATGTAACGAGTTCGCCAACCTTTTCAGTTGTAAAATGGTAAATCGCTGTATTTATATATTATAATACAGTAAGGCAAATGTGTAGTGAACAAGGACACCTAACGCTCATCCCACCACTCATTTCGTTCGGTATATAGGATCATATTCACATAACTAATGTTCGATTACACATGGCGTATATCAATCAATTATCGATACATTCCGTACCACACCCAGTTTTTATACCTCGCAACCTGCTTAAACTTGTACCATTATAGTTTCCCTGCATACATAGCTTTTCTTCATTTGGAACCAAAACATCATATCCTCGTTGTATTCGGTGAAATAAATATATAACTTTTACTTTATTTGTCGTTTTTAGATTGGGCCACATGTCTATAAATCAAGCAGCAATCCATTATAACCTACCGTACTCGTCTCTGTATGGAAGATTCAAAAGAGGTATTAAATACGAAACGGAGGCTTTGGACGCGAATTCGGACAGCCAATCAAATTTAGACACGCAAATTCATATGATGGAGTATTCTACAAATTCACACCAACAGATGACCTATCAACAACATCCGCCGAATAGCTGAAACATGTATTACTAATTTATGTTATGTTTATCTGTTATTGTTTTGTTATTATAATTTTATTTTGTATAGAATTGTTTTTTTCACTTGTTATAAATATGAAGTTGGTTATTTTCGTACACCTACATCGAAATTACTGTATGAGAATAACCAGTAAGAAAGTAATGACCGATTTTAGAGAATATATGGTTGACAGGATGTAAACAGCCAAATTACTGAGAAAAAGTCCATCGTATTAAGTAATGTACATACTTTTTAAATTAGTGAAAGAAAATTGGTCATTATTCCATTATTGTTTATGTTAGAATATTGTTTTCCTTGGTTCTTTGTTGTTATGATTTTTGTTAACCATTCTTGTATAATAATTTTATAAAGAGGATTATATTTTTTGTGACAGTAGTGATATATTATATTTAACATTATTCAATACCACAATGCGGGCCAAATCAATAATTTTGTTTTCCTTTGCATGTTTTTGTTATTATTACAGGCTGAAGTGCATTTTGGTTTCATATCTTTCAAGCATCTGAGTGCCATATCGGAGATTGATAAAGAATGATTTTATACATTGTCGTAGGGAATAATGCCAAATGTCTAAGTGATTAATGCAGTGCAATACTACATCATACATATTTTATTTGTTAACTAATGCGTAGATAGGAATGGTATTATCTATATAAGTAGCCTAATTTTTATTACCATTAATACTTCCTATTAACTAGGTAGTATAACATGAATGTGCCTAAGATTTTTTTTTCTTAAAATAATGTTTACCCGACAACTTGATGCGAAATTGTTTACTTGTATTTCGTTTAGTTTAAATATAAAATAATGGAGTAAATTGTTATATTTTTAAAAAGTGTTCCTCATCAGAAAACATAAGCAAAGAGAGTACAGGAAAATTTTCAAAAAAAAATTGAGGCCTAGGATTGCTATCTAAATATAATATACCTTAATATCGGCAAGCACATCTATTACGAGGGTCAGTCAAATTTACACCGGACCGTCTTTAATAATTTATGAAGTCAAAATAAAATTACAAAACAAGTTTATTATTTTTCTGCATAGTCTCCTTCAACGTTTACACCTTTTTCCCAGCGTTTGAGGAGCTTGTAGTTCCCGTCTTCATAAAAAGTGTGAGACTGTATCAACTGCCAATTGCGCACAAACTCTTTATACTTCTCGACCGCCCTGAAAATGGTGTCCGTCTAGTGCTTCCTTCAAGGACCCAAACAAATGAATGTGGCATAGGCATAGATCTGGGCTGCAGGGAGGGTGTTCTAAAATTTCCAGATTGATTCATTTTAGCTCGAGTCAGTGTGGCCGCTGAAGGTCTTGCGTTGATATTCAGCGAAATCACATTTCTTCTTGGTTGGTTGCGGCTTTCGCCCTCTCTAGGAGTAATAGGCAGCGTTGACAGCCCGCGTAAGAAATCAATTAGCAGAAACACCTTTCCAATCGAAAACGACAGTTGCAAAAACATCCCAATTGATGAACGTGTTTTTGCTTTCACAGGGCAAGGTCCTCCACTCCTTCGCCACTCCAAACTCGCCATTTTGGATTCGGGTGTATAGTAATGAGTCCATGTTTCATCACATGTCCCTATTCTATGCAGAAAATTATTCGTTTCTCGTTGAAATCGATTCAGGAGACTTTGGCATGTGTCTCTTCGGATATGTTTTTAATCATTCGTCAAAAGCCTTGGAACCCATCTTGAACAAATTTTGCGGATGCTCAGTAATAATGAAATACGCACTACCGTAACTTATTTGTACTTCACTAGCGTTTTCATCAATCGATTACCTTCAATGAGGTCACAAATCACTCGAATGTTGTCGTCAGTCAAGGCTGTCCTGAGACGCAACTTTGTCATGTACCCAAGTGCATGGCTGGGTTAAAAAAAATCAAGGATGTCCGTGAAAAATGAGAGGCACGATATCTCATTTTCTACAGTTTCACGGACATCCTTGAATTTTTTAACCCAGCCATGCACTTGAGTACATGACAAAGTTGTGTCACCAAACTGTGAAGTCAGTCTAGCTCGAATTTCGCTGGGCTTAGTACCCTCGTTCCTCAGAAGCTTGATAGTAATACGTTGCGCAACCGCCGTGCCGGTGTAACTCTCCGCTCAAACATGACTGTACTGGCGAGCCAAAATACCGTCAGGTTCGTGGAACGGCGTCAACCTCCTCCCTATTTTCCTGGCTACAAGAATCCTACACGAGTGCCAGTTCCGTTCAGTTAGCTAGGTGTGAAAACAGAAGTATAATTTTTGTAACAAAAGGCGTATAAAGGAGCCCATTAATACCTTCCCTGCTTCGCTGCTCGGGTGCCAAACCTGAGCTCGTGGCGATAAGACCGCTTTTATGGCAATCGTTCTTTAATATACTATTGCATAAAACCAGAAAAATGATGTAAATATTATCGTATATAGAATACTCAAGATTGCAAAGACTGTGGAACAGTATTTTTTTTTAAATTTATTTATTTATTCAGCATGCTCCATTTTGCAATATTACATGCTATTAAATTTACATACATTAA
>JARFOC010111133.1:0-11643 GCA_031763485.1 Osmoderma eremita | reverse complement strand
AAGTCATGATTTTGCTGTAGTTTGCAAATGAATATAATCTTATTCTACGAACAATTGTGCGATAAGCGCAAGACGTATATATGTTGTACATTACATAGCGATATACGGTGTTGTACAAAAATACAACTCGTTTTCTTTTTTTTGGAGTGAGATACCGATGCCGACTTGCCTATAAATCTATTTACACAAAATTAAAGAATGGTAAGGCTTTGCACTGGTATATAGACGAAAATATAACTTTAGGGATTTAGTACGGGCGAATCTCATATCGCAAAACCTACATTAGTGAGCCTCCTCTTTGGTATGTGTCGCAATTTGTCTCTTCTCGGCGAAAGCCTTTCCACAAGTGTCGCAAACGAACGGTTTCTCCCCAGTATGTTTCCGTACATGCACCGTCAAATTTGTTTGCTGGGTGAAAGCCTTTCCACAAGTGTTGCAAACGAACGGCTTTTCTCCAGTATGTGTCCGTATATGATACATCACACTTGTCTTGACGGCGAAAGCACTACCACAAGTGTTGCAAACGAACGGTTTTTCTCCGGTATGTGTCCGTACATGCGTCTTCAAATGCATAATCTGGATGAAAGCCTTCCCACAAGTGTTGCAAACGAACGGTTTTTCTCCAGTATGTGCCCGTACATGCCTCGTCATATTTGCCTTGACGGCGAAAGCCCTACCACAAGTATTGCAAACGAACGGTTTCTCTCCAGTATGTGTCCGTACATGCTTCGTCATATTTGCTTTGACGGCGAAAGCCTTGCCACAAGTGTTGCAAACGAACGGCTTTTTCCAGCATGTACCCGAACATGCTTCGTCATATATATCTCTTGGCGGCGAAAGCCTTCCCACAAGTGTTGCAAACGAACGGTTTTTCTCCAGTATGTGTCCGTACATGCTTCGTGATATACGCCTTGAGAGCGAAAGTCTTCCCACAAGTGTTGCAAACGAACGGTTTCTCTCCAATGTGTATTACTACATGCTTCGTCATATCTGCCTTGTAGGCGAAAACCTTACCACAAGTGTTGCAAACGAACGGCCTTTCTCCAGTATGTGTACGTATATGCCTCGTCATATTTGTCTTGACGGCGAAAGCCCTACCACAAGTGTTGCAAACGAACGGTTTTTCTCCGGTATGTGTCCGTATATGATTCGTCATATCTATCTTGACGGCGAAAGCCTTGCCACAAGTGTTGCAAACGAAGGATTTTTCTCCTGTATGTTTCCGTTCATGTGCCGCAAGGTCTGTTTTCCGGAAGAAGGCTTTTCCACAAGTGTCACAAACGAAAGATTTTTCTCCAATATGTGTCCATACATGTTCCTTAAGCCTTGATTTGCTGATGAAAGCCTTTCCACAAAGATCGCACACCAACGGTTTTTCTACAGTATGTGTCAGTACATGTGCCGTAAGGTCTGTCTTCTGGATGAAAGCCTTTCCACAAGTTTCGCAAACGAAATGCTTTATTCCGGTATGTGTCCGCTTATGAACGGTCAAATTAGCAGCTAAATATCTGTGGCATTGCCACAGATATTCCTCGCCGTATCGTTGTGGCGACGCATATGACGCATATAGGATCTCTTGTAATGGAGCACGCATACTCCTTCCTATTAGGAACGTGCATAAGTCCTGTACTATTTTGAATAATTGGTTTATTGTACCGTTCCAAATCTTCTTGTGTGATATGTACTGATGTCACTTCATAAGGACCTTCTTCTATATAATCGACTTTCATCTGTGCTGGTATAAACCTGGAAATAGGATTCTATTAATACAAAGCCATTTGCTTTTATTACAATTGTTACATTTGAGTTGGAACGAATGTAATATCAAAAATGATGTCAAAAAACGAGTTAAACATGACATAATAGTATACGGTGGCTGGATATAGAGGACTTAAAACAAAAAGAATACCCTTACTACTTTAATGAGTGAAAGATTCTATATACGTATTTCGGCAAATTCATAAGTTGCCATGCTTAGTTGAACCTAAAAGTATTAGGCTTAGTGTTTGTGGTTAATCATATTCCATGCCACAGAAATATATAAAACCAAAATACGTATTCAACAATGAAGTTGTCATCTTCAACAATGAAACTTGTGATACTTAGGATAGATAAACAAATTACAATAGCAATTAATCCCAATCAGCACAATAAATCACTTACAGCCCCGCGCTTACCCTTAATGACCTCAACTACAAAGTGTAGCCAGCGGTGAGTAGGGTGGAAAACTGTTTAGCTAAACAAATCTATCATTTTCAGCAGTAAACCTAAACTATTTAGCTGAACTGTTGGAGGTGACAGTTTCGTTGTTGAAATAGAGAGAACTCTTAAGGCAAATTTAGAATACAAATATTACAATTTTAATACTTTTCCAATCTGTATGAAACAGTAACAATAGCAATAAGTCATTGTTAAGTGATCTTAACGATGTATATACTGCCTGTGATTTCTTGTATGAAAAACTTTTGTCAGTAACTGATTTATATGGTTCTTTATATTTAAAAAAATCCCTATCTAAAATTATTTACAACATCAACAAGCGTCAACAAACTTAAAATCCATATGTATTAACGCAGTACTTAGGTAAAGTACTTAAGAACACTAGTCAAACTGCTTACTAATATGAAAGGTTATATCGCACTTGATCCAAAAAAAATGGTGTTTTTTAATAATAAAAACAAAAAAATCGCAAATGCCAAGTTTAATGTATCACAATGATGTTGCATGTGAAACCCCACAGGGCATTATCCATACATTTGCAACTTATTTTAGCACTACATACTCACATTGTCATACCAGTATCAATCCCACTATTTCTTACAACTCTCCTTGTTTCAATGTTCCTCTTCTAACTGTAGCGGACGTTGATTCAGCAATCAAAAAATTGAATAAAATGACAGTTGGTCCAAATGGTGTTCCGCGTTTCTTAGAAAATAATAATCTGGCATTACCAACAGCTACCTTTTCCGACTTGTTGAAATGTCCAGCGATCAAAAATGAAGCACCCAGTAATGGAAAGAACTATGCGCGCATATCGATACTTAATAACTTTGCGAAAGTATTTAAAGCGGTTACATATTCACATAAATACCGGTTGCTCAAAAATTATATAGAAGATAAATATATATGATACAACTGCGAAAGACCTGGGTATATACTTTGGTATATCTTATCAATTTGCGGCGTACATGAACAACACTGTATTTGGCGCCAGGAGAATGATGCTTTTTTTATCAGGAACAGTACGTTCTTTCACGTGAAAGCCATTAAACTTCTCTACTTTACATATGTTAAATAGAGACTAGGGTGCGCTTGCTTGGTATGGAATCTCTCCAATGCGTCCCATAAATTAGTCGTGCAAACAAAGTTTTTGAAATACCTATGGTTCAGGGAAGAAGATGCATACTCTGTTCGAGGTTAGGACTATCACGTTTTACTTAGACAATTCAACATGAACACTGGAAGTTAGACGTCACATATATTTAATAAAGTTTGTTTACAAACTGATACATAATAAGATTGACTCGGCGAATTTACTGTATCAGCTTCAGTTTATTGTACCTCGCCCTTCTACTCGTCAAAACTTAACCTTCTACAGTCCATACGCCTTTAAATTCCTAACCTATGTCCGGCACCATTAATTTGATATCAATTTACCCCAATGTACCCCACCTGCCATGAGACTGGCAATATATTAAATTAATATACAATATAATAACGTAATGTTACTGTTTCTTATATCCACTGTATTGGTTGGTATACATCTACGACAACATGACCTATAACTTACAATTAGTAGTGCAATCTCTTTCTAGTTGTGTTCCGCAATGGTAATATTGAGAACACATATGGGACGTAGTCTTTGAAACAAAACAATTCTATCAGTGTCTTGTAGAACAGCAGAATGCAGAAAAATAGTCAGCACTCGTGGAGGTTCCACAGGGTATACTGATAGTTTGTTACCTATGCGATTTGTTATGTGGTAATAATTCCCTTACACAATCACTAACACTTCACTTTACATGTCGATTAGCTTATTTGCTACCTAATAATCGTTGACATAAATCTCTCGGAATAAACTTTACTTTTGAGGTATAAAAATTGAATTTATTTAGTTCAGATTCAGTATCTTGTTTATTCTTAGTAAAAGTCATGTTCTGAACCTAGTTATATTATTAATTTTAAGTAAATATTAATTTTGATATTAATCTATTTACACACATTTTCCATGTACGACTCAGTTGCCATTAAACAATTTTTCAGCTAGCAAGTAGGTATACTGTCCCTTCAGGCATTAAGAAGTATTACTTGATTAACTTTTAGTTCCTTTTCCCTTCAATTATTGTACATTGCGTTGTTTCTTACCTGTAGTGTATAAGTAAATGAAAGTTAGTTACTAGTACTGTATAATTATCTGTAAGGATGTGCGGTTCCGAAAGTCCATATTTTTGCGCTTGTAAGTTCCTGTGGCTCGTATAGAGGCGTTCATAAGTTATTTGGTACCATCACCTACAAAAGTACACGCCCGGTCATTAGTACAGTCAGCACCAATAGCGCTTATCCATGTATGTACTCGATTTTACCGCGAATCTGTCAAACCCACAGTGACGACGCATCGTTATTTTAGTAATTTAATGGTTCAAACTGCTTATTTTGTCAACTAGGGATACATTCCATAATTTCACTTAGTTCAGGTATCTATTGGAAAGACTTTGTTTGAGGATTCCATACTTATATTTTGTAACTGTTTTCATGCTCTGTGTTATTTTTTTGTGTTATATTACCAAATTATTATTGTCACCTAACGTGTGACGGCACTACTTTCATTGTTAATATGGCTACTCATGCAAACGTAATTATTTCTGGTTGTCTTGTGTTACTTGTGCAATTTCATGTTCCGGACGACTGACGAACATTGACGAATCCGTTATACATATACATTGCTATTTAAACTTGCACCTTGACTTTCATTTCATCACATAAGAGGGGTAAGGGAGGTATTACCCCTCTTACACCCGGCTCTTCTCCGATTTATGAGCTAAATCCAGTACTGAAGAAATTTCGGTGACGCCAATCCTAGACCGTATGGATTTGATGAAGTTACCCACCCCATCTTTGCTCCGCTAGCCGTAAGCCAGCACTTCTGGATAATCCTTAAAGTAAGTATTGTATTTTGAAAAGTCGAAGTATTCTGTTACGAAACAACAACGGGCCCATAGGCTTATTTCTTTTGGTCTAAGTAAGCCCGTATCAAGTGGATGAATTAATTATTACTGCAAACACAGGATCATCATCAGACCTATCATGGGAACCTGGTCTTTAATAATGACAGCTTAATACATGCGTTTACGTCAGTTTTGGTAAAAAGAAAATAAATGAAAATATGTCGGCTATTTCTATGTTTTCACACATTTTAATAGTGAATGATAACAATTTTAACTTCACAACAGCAGCTGATTTTACATATAATTACAATTGGAATCCTTATTATAAATAAATCATTAATGTTCGCATAAAAAACTAATAGGGTTATACATTATAGTTTATGATATATTCACATTTTCCGTAAACTATGATTACTTTAAACAGCTGTTCCTATTGAAATAAATTTGAATTTCCGAGTATACACCTATTGCTTCTGTTTGATACGTACGCAAATAATAATAATAATACTAATAATAATAATTATATAAAAAAACACATTATGAAAATCGATATTGACCCCAGATGCCGCCTTTGTAAAGAACAGGACGAGACAATTCACCACCTGATAGCAGGATGCCCAATATTGGCAAAGAAAGAGTACCTCGAACGTCACAACAACATATGTCTGAATCTGCATTATAACATCTGTGAATATTACAACTTCAGAGTAGCAGAAAAATGGTATTTGCACACGCTGGATAAAGTGTGGGATAATGAAAACGCTACTATCCCATGGGACACACAAATCAACACAGACCGGCATATATCGACCTATAAGCCCGATATATATCCGTACATATATGGTATATATACGAATATATAGCCATATATTCGTTATGAAAACGTTCCCATAAGTATCGCGTAACATACGGTTTCTCTCCAATATGTGTCCGTATATGTGTCGTAAGAAATATTTTCCGGGTGAAACCCTTTCCACAAGTGTCACAAACGAACGGCTTTTCTTAAGTATGTGTCCGAACATGTGCCATAAGATCTATCTTATGGATGAAAGCATTTCCACAAGTGTCGCAAACATAAGGTTTTTCTTCAGCATGTGTCCGTACATGTGCCGTAAAGTCTGCCTTCTGGATGAAAGCATTTCCACAAGTGTCGCAAATGTACGGTTTTTCCTCAGTATGTGTCGGTACACATGTCGTAAGAAATATTTTCCCAGTGAAACCCTTCCCACAAGTGTCACAAACGAACGGTTTTTCTTCAGTATGTGTCCATACATGTGCCGTAGGGTCTGTCTCCTGGATGAAGGCATTTCCACAAGTGCTGCAAACGTACGGCTTTTCTTCAGTATGTGTCCGTACATGTGCCGTAAGATCCGTCTTCTCGATGAAAGAATTTCCACAAGTGCTGCAAACGTACGGTTTTTCTGCAGTATGTGTCCGTGCATGTGTAGTAAGCAATATTTTCCGGCTGAAGCCCTTCCCACAAGTGTCACAAACGAACGGTTTTTCTCCAGTGTGTGTCCGTACATGTACTGTAAGGTCTGTCTTCCGGATGAAAGCATTTCCACAAGTGTCGCAAATGAACGGTCTTTCTCCCGTATGTATCCGTACATGTGCCGTAAGGTCTGCCTTCTGGATGAAAGCATTTCCACAGGTGTAGCAAACGAACGGTTTTTCGCCCGTATGTGTCCGCACATGTCTCGTAAGATGTATCTTCAGGATGAAAGACTTTCCACAAGTGTCGCAAACGAACGGTTTTTCTCCAGTATGTGTCCGAACGTGTATCTTAAGATTTGATTTGGTGTTGAAAGCATTTCCACAAATGTCGCAAACGAACGGTTTCTCTCCAGTATGTGTCCGTACATGTGTCTTAAGAAATATTCTCTGGTTGAAACCCTTCCCACAAGTGTCACAAACGAACGGTTTTTCTCCGGTATGAGTCCGCTTATGATCGGTAAAATTAGCAGCTGAATTCGTCGCCTTGCAACATATATCACCGACATTCCGCTCCGTATCTTCGTGACGACACATGTGACGCACATAGGATTTCTTGTAACGGAACACGGTCGAACAAATGTTGCACACGTACTCCTTCCTGTTTGGAACGTGCATAAATCCTGAACTGTTTTGAATAATTGGTTTATTGTAGCGTTCCAAATCTTCTTGTGTAATATGCATTGATGTCACATCATAAGGACCTTCTTCTATATAATCGGCTTTCATCTGTGCTGGTATAAACCTGGAAATAGAATTCTATTAACACAAAGGCCTTGGCTTTTATCAAAATCGGTAAATTTCAGTTTGAGCGAATGAAATATCAAAGATGACTTCAAAAAATTAGACAGAATCTATAGTATAATATAAAATAATAGGAAACGTGGCTTGATGTAAGGTCTATTACATCAAGCCAACCCTTAATGAGTGATAGCCTCCAGATACGCATTTCGGCAACTGACTTGCCATATTCAGTAGAATTCTCAAAGGAGAAAGGTATTAGATTTAGTGTCTGTGGCTTCATACATCACCAGTAACGGTAAATTGTTTAATTTAACAAACTTGTAATTTCCAACAGCAATGCTGAAAGCTTTGCGTCGGTAAGATTTTGAACACATCAGAACATTCTTGAGTCCGTTGCCTTTGTCTTTTTGTAGGTTAGGTATAGAATACGGTGGCTTAAAATAAATTTAAGTTAAAAAATACTCCTTACCACCTTGTTGAGTAAAGAACTCTGAATACGCATTTCGGCAACTAAGTTTCCATCCTCAGCAGAAAACCACAAAGGAAAAATATAATGTCAGGTGTAGCACTCCGAGAACAATGCTGCTCTCAGAACACCACTACCAACATTGTTGATAGTGGCGTTCTAAGAGCAGGATTGTTCCCGGAGTGCTACGCCACTATCAACAATGTTGATAGTGGCGTTCTAAGAGCAGGATTGTTCTCGGAGTGCTACGCCTGGTTTTCTGCTGAGGCTGGCAACTTAGTTGGCGAAATGCGTATTCAGAGTTCTTTACTCAACAAGGTGGTAAGGAGTATTTTTTAACTTAAATTTGTCTTTTTGTATGGCCTTAAAACAATAAAGTTACAAATTTTAAAAAATTCCTTTTTGGCATAGTATTAGATAAATTAGTTCTCCGAGTAATTCTTGGTAGTTTTCATACTCAAGCATTTAAAAAACAGAACATAAAAAACTAAAAGTGAAAACTTGAAATTTCAATTATATGTGTGTTTATATTCTTCTTTTATAACTACACCTATCTAAGAATATCTTGAAGGGGAAATAAGTTCTTTGCTAGCAATCCACTAATCGCCAAGCAGCAGCAATGCGTGCAACCAGGCAGGCAACCAAATAGGCACCATAAAGTGGAGCTTCCTATATAACAAAACGTGTGCCTTGAGCTAACGATAGGCAAGGCCGATTACACTGCAAGTCTATACTGAATACATGTTTCAACATAGAAGTTGTCATTTTCAGCAGCATATCTAAACTATTCGGCTTTGCTGCTGAAGGTGACAACCTTTCCTAAAATACGTATTCAGTTTTTGTATATCTCTCATTAATCCAGATTAAAGTAATACTAAAATAACGCATGTACATTTTAGAGCTGTCACATTAACTATTTTCTTAGATCCTAATAGATAGAATCTATCACAGATATACACACTGTAACGTTTTAAATGCCGTCGACTATTTCTCTGCGTAGCCCCGTGTATTGGAAACCTCACGCAACTATAGTTGTCTCGCTCGTACATTAGATCATTCGTATCGGCTATTCATCCGATCCCCCGATAAAAATCCCGCCTCTTAATTTCAAAATATCTCCGTACACATCTGACCTGACGCGTACCCCGTTGAGAAAAATAAACTTGTTAAGACCACCATCTTAAGAGGCAGACACCGTTGTACGTGCTCCGGAGTGTGAATGTGTCGTTAGGAAGCCAGTAAAGTTTGCCATTGGCATTACCGTGTAGCTCTAATAGTCTTTGGAGACTGAGTTACAAGTTCTCTGGATATATTTCTGTGATTCTCTATTTCTACTTTCTATGAGAGATTCTGTAATCGAATTCGTTTTGTGCCGATATTTAACACACGAGTTGACCGTTTCCGACAGCGCCCTTCACGCCGAAGCTGTAGCAGCCGTCGAGCTAGGATACTCCTGGCTTCAGAAAGAAGTGTTCGCAAATTAATTATCTCAGGAGGACCCCGCGTATTCCCCGAGGTCAACGTCAATATCTGTGACGTCACAAAGACGCTACATATACCGTTTGGACTCAAATATGGACCCCATTTCATTTAATTAACATTACGATATTTCGTTTAAAACTTGTTATAATTGTTAGAATTCAAATTCACAGAGGAAATGTATGGAATCTAAAGCAGAGGCTCGAAAGGCTAAGAAGGAAAATACAAATAATGTAGAAACTTTACGGTTTTATTGTACCAATACCATCATCTTTTGGACCGTGGGCTACTATCTCTAGTTATTATTGGTTCACAATTCACACTGACACAAACAATTTCATCAAAATATAATAAACGTTAAGAAATACTTTATTAGTATACTAACAGTGTACAGTACTTTGTTCCAAAAATGAGACAGTTACAATTTACTTCTTGTGGCAGAGTCTAAGTCACTCCCTTAACCACCGTTTTTTTTTTTACAGATAGACACTAATCAATCTACTTACACAAATTTAAACACTGGTAAGGCTTTCCACTGGTATATAGCCGCAAATGTTTAGAGCTTTAGTACGGACGAATCTCCTACATTACCAACATTAGTGAGGCTCCTCTTTGGTATGTGTCCGTACATGTCTCGTAAATTGTCCTTTCTCACTGAAAGCCCTTCCACAAGTGTCGCAAACGAAAGGTTTTTCTCCAGTATGTGTCCGCACATGTGTTGTCAAATTTATTTTCTTGGTGAAAGCCTTCCCGCATATGTCACAAACGAACGGTTTTTCTCCAGTATGAGTTAGTGCATGTACCTTAAGTACTGATTTGGTGGTGTAACCATTCCCACAAGTGCCGCAAACGAACGGCTTTTCTCCAGTATGTGTCCGAACATGTGTCGTAAGGTCTCTCTTCCGGCTGAACGCATTTCCACAAGTGTCGCAAACGAACGGTTTTTCTCCCGTATGTGTCCGTATATGTTCAGTAAAATTGGTTTTGTGACTAAAATCCTTTCCACAAGTGTCGCAAACATACGGTTTTTGTCCAGTATGTGTCCGCACATGTATCATAAGATATGATTTGGTGGAGAAAGCATTTCCACAAGTGTTGCATACGAACGGTTTTTCTCCAGTATGTGTCCGCACATGTTCCGTAAGATGTGTCCTCTGGGTAAAATCCTTTCCACAAGTGTCGCAAACATACGGTTTTTGTCCAGTATGTGTCCGCACATGTATCATAAGATTTGATTTGGTGGTGAAAGCATTTCCACAAGTGTCGCAAACGAACGGTTTTTCCCCAGTATGTGTTCGTACATGTACCGTAAGGTGTGTCTTTCGCATGAAAGCATTTCCACAAGTGTCGCAAACGAACGGTTTTCCTCGGGTATGTGTCCGCATGTGACACATATAGGATTGCTTGCAATGGAGCACGGTCGAACATATGTTGCACGCGTACTCCTTGTTAGGAACGTGCATAAATCCTTCACTATTTTGAATAATTGGTTTATTGTAGGGTTCCAAATCTTCTTGTGTAATATATACTGATGTCACATCATAAGGACCTTCTTCTATATAATCGACTTTCATCTGTGCTGGTATAAACCTGGAAATAGTATTATATTAACACAAAGACATTGGCTTTTATTAAAATCATGATGTTTCAGTTGGAAATATCAATGATGATATCAAAAGACCAGAAAGAAGCTATAGTAAAAGATGACATAATAGAATACGGTGTTCAATGGCCGCGCACTCATGTGTCCTTGGCAAATGAGCTGCTAGATACGGTTATCTCCGACGGCATGCTGAGAATGCCAACTGACCTGATGCGTCACATGATCGATACATTCTTCACGACCTCCTATCCAAACAGAGAGGAATCGAGATATAACGAAACCAAACAGGCGTAAGCAGACACCTGTTTCAGTTGGATCCAAAACACAGCAGGGCGTTGGCGCAGTAATCAAAGCATTGAAAAAAAACTACAACCTCGGGCAACATGCAACAATTTTTCAGGCCGAAATTGACATTGAGATGTGCGCAGGAGAGGTTTTGAATAAAAACCTCAAATACAAATGAATAAAAATCTTCAGTGACAGTCAAGCTGTATTGAAAGCATTGGAGGCGCACAAATGCCATTCTAAACTGATCTGGAGATGCAAAACTAACAAAGGAAGGTGCTGCGGGGTGCTTCCGAGGTCCAGAACCGGTAATAGGCATAACAACTTCAATAACCAAACGACAAATTTGCTTCTGGTTAAAACAGAAAGTACTCCAATTTTGGAGCAGTTCTCCTGGTTTGGTACATGCG
>JARFOC010111113.1:0-11644 GCA_031763485.1 Osmoderma eremita | reverse complement strand
TTCCTAACGGAGGTGGCGCCAACCCTTTTAACCCCGCCGTCTTCACTGAGCTGGTCGGAGCGACCCCGAGTAGGGTGAATATCATTGGGGGGGGAGGGGGAGGGGGAGTTTATTGTACCTTTCGGTTTGTGACGTCAATGGTTCTAGCACCTGTGGTTGTCGTTAGAAAATTACCACCAATGTAATGGAAGATGCTGGCGGTGAAGAAGATCGCGTACATACCTACATAACATTTATCTATCGTGAGCCTTAGTTTACCAAACTAAGAGCGTATAATGCAACATCAAAGGATCCAAACTTCAGGCAATAGACTTCATAGGCTATCAAATCAAACGCTTACGATAAATCCGTGTATACTACATTACATCAGCCGATCCAGGCCTATTTACGGTTTGTACAATATTGTAAAGCATAATACGTGATAACCACATTATTAAGAGTGTAATGGTAGGCTCAACCTTCTCCGACGAGCCGCCAGTGGAAGCATTGTCTTTAAGTTTATTATATTTGTATGCATTTTTTGGATGCCAACCTAGTCATAGATATAAAACTAATAATTTTCTTAAATTATGGCACTACTCGGAATAAACACACTGGAAAACGCTCAGATATCTCCAACCGTGCACTTCTTCCTCGATAAATTCTTTAATCGCGTTAACAAACTCCAGAAAATAACTCGCCATCAGCCAACACGTAACACCATTATGCAACTGTACCGTCTGATTTATATCGAAAGTTACGACACGAAACTTCCGTTCTCTCTACCGACGTTAATGTTTATTATTTAATGTTGCGGGTAGGTGTTTTTCTTTTGAACATCAGCAGACGGGTTTTGCCCGCTACAACTAAACCTCTTAAGCTTCACTTCGGCGTGCCAGTATTTCTGATTTAACTATCTTACCATTCATTACGCTTTATGCACAGATACGAGAGAAAATAATGAAAATTTTGAACTTATATAACTAACTTTCGATAATTAACTTGGCTTATACAGAGTTAATAATCGAAACAATATTAACGGGAAGTTTTACCTGGAATATGAGTCAAGATATTGTTCGTAAAAGGGTTGAATGAGCAATGCACCTCGTTTAAAATAAGAAAAGCAGAAAAGGAACATCTAGGAGGGTCTCTCTTGATTCTGTCGAGGTTAATGAATAACTAATTGTCGCTCTACCGCATACTTATTTATTTTTTATTTGCTTTGAAAATCAAGGCCTTTGACATTGGACATCATACCACTACATACAGGAATTATCTAGAGGTGGTTGCTGAGCCTATTAAGGATAATCCTAACGAATTGTTTAAATTCATTAATTCAAAGAAGGGAAGATCCAGGGTTCCTGGTACACTATTTAATGATGATGATAGATTTAATGATCCGCACGATATAGTGAATGCATTTGCTAACTTGTTTTCTGCTGCACAAATTGAGGGGTCTACATTTGAAACTTGTGATATCTACTCAACCAAGTTCCTTTCACTATCTCACCTGTTACAGAGGACGAGTAAATACAATTTATGGCTAGGTTTTCCTACAATTTTGTAGCTGGAGATGATACTACTCCAGCTGTTCTAGTGCATGATGCTAGATACTCTTTTGCAAGACCATTGAGATCTATTATTAACCTGTCCATAAAATCAGGGACTCTTCCTGATACATGGAAGAAAACTGTAATTAGCCCCGTTTTTAAGAAAGGGAATGAGGCCTGTTTAAAGAACTACAGACCCATAACGATATTGTCCAATTTTGCGAAGATGTACGAACAGGTCATTTACTTCTCCTTTTGTTTAATATTCACCGATATATATGGATTTTTACCTGGTAGATCTACAATCAACTTAGTGTCTATTACGCGACACATTATTGAATGTTTGGACGGGCAGGGTCAGGTAGACGCAGTTTATACTGACTTATGCGCTGATTTTGATACAATTGATCACGGGTTGCTGATGAATGAACTGAATATTTTTGGTATGCGTCCAATTTTTTGTAAACTTATTGCGTCCTATCTTAGTAATAGATTGAATTATGTCCACGACAATGGCTTTCGCTCTCTTGAGGTTATTTCCCGATCTGACGTACCTCAAGGCTCAAATCTTCGGCCGCTGCTTTTTATTGTTTATATCAATGATCTCCTTGAATCTCTTTCTTGTCCAGCATTAGCTTATGCTGATGATGTAAATATATATAGGTTAATCTCTCCGGTTCAAGATGTAGATTTCTTGCAGGATAATCTGGACTCCTTAGTTGATTGGTGGGTTTCTAACAAATTAAAAGTTAACGTCTCTAAATGTTGGTCAATTTCTTATATTCGTAAACGTAAGACACACCCGTCTACCAATATAGTACTTACTGGTGTCATATCTAAAAGTAATACCTTCTTTGATCTTGGTATTCCTTCTGATAACCAACTTCGGTTTAATTTGCATATTAAAAAATTATGCTTATCTATTTCGAAAAGGTTGCGATTTATTAGGCGTGTTTCCAAATACTTCCAAGACTTAACGGTTTTAAAATCTTGGTTTTTTGCATTTGTCGTAAGCAGTTTGGAGTGTGCATCTGTTGTGTGGTCTCCACACTATCTATGCCATCAGCTTTTGATTGAGCGCCTTCAACGAAAGGTTCTTAAATTCTTGCCATTCAAGATTAATGGAACTAATCCTCCCCGTGGTGTCGATTATGCAAGGCTGCTGTTGAAATACAATATGGATTCGATTACCTTGCTCCGTGAAGTACACGGAGCCAGGTTTGTTTGAGGTTTCTTCGTGGTTTGATTGACTGCCCACTACTGCTCTCACAACTACATTTAAATGTTCCTCGTCAATCATCGAGATTTGCAGCATATTTTCTCATTCCTTCCTCCAGGTCTAACATATTGTTTAACGCTCCTGTTAGTTGCAGTGCCCACATACACTTTGAAGATGTTTTTGGTAATAAATAAATGAAATAACTAACAGAAAATGAATTTTTCTAAAAATCGGTTGCACTAAGGGTGGTCGGTACTCCTCCCGGTACCCTTCAGTGTTGAGGATAAATCAACACTGCTACCCTCTACTGCGAGGAGAGGCAGTAACAAGCCATACACGTCACACACACACACGATACACACGTACACAAACCTAATGTAGAGTGATACAATAGGCTTCAAGGCCTCTGCATTGAGATGCAAACAACAACAAAAACAGAAAATCAACTTGTGCCTTACTACGGCACAAGTCTCTAGCGCAAGTCCCTGTCCCCAACTTCTTGACATATTTATTCATATTCATAAGAGGAAGCATTGATATCTTCTAGGCCTGGAAACTTTCGAGCAGACAGCATTTGATATGGTTACTATGGTTACAACTGTGATGTTTTGTAAATTAGTTATCAAAGTTATCTATAACTTGAACGGTGATGAAACTGTGAATTTTTTAAAGCGGCATGCCTAAGAAAAAAGTTGCCATTGAAAAAAAATCGCTTCGATCAGTTACTAAGTATTTATTTATCAAAGACTTTATGTGCAAAGAAATATTTGCTGATCAGTGTCCTTCGT
Organism: Osmoderma eremita; assembly: GCA_031763485.1. Lineage (NCBI taxonomy): Eukaryota > Metazoa > Arthropoda > Insecta > Coleoptera > Scarabaeidae > Osmoderma > Osmoderma eremita. The sequence continues at coordinate 8,108 of JARFOC010111113.1, read as the reverse complement.
ATTAAAACTAAGTTGGCGAATTTACGGAAGATCAGGTATCAAGAATGAACACCGCTCTTGAAGATCAGTTTCTATGTCTACTCTGGAAAACATTGATTTTGTCCATGACATGATTTTAAAGCGAGAGGACGAATTGGGCTCAAGCTTATAGCAGAAGCATTGCGCATTTAATATGAATGAGAAATTTATGTCGTTCGTTGTGATTTGGGTATGAGAAAGCCTCCGGCCGAATGGATTCAGAAATGCTTGGATGCTGACCAGAACCGCGTTGGAGCAACTACGTCAAAGGAAATGGGTCGAATTCAAGTTTTGGGTGACCAAAAGTCCAACATTGCAATAAATAACACAAGGAATAGTTGTAAAACGTGTACGTCTTGATTAAATTGTCTACAGAAGTCGTTATCAACAATTTATGAAAACTACAATATTAAAAAAGTAGATATTTGATTGCATTTTATATCTCCAACAATTCTTTTCTCACTCCCAAATTTGGTCATTTTCAATACTAAATTTTCTGCATATGTACTTAAATAACATATTGCATGCCTTGTTCGTACAACCTTAGATATTTCGTTCTCAATTCTTCAAATAAATCCCTATTTTTGCAAAAAAAAGGTAAAGCTGTCAGGCAGATATTGGCAAAAAAAATGTTATTAAGAATAATAACAAAAAATGCGTTTTTAAAAGTATTAACCTGGCATATTAAGAGCCACTACAGAAAAGCTATTTTGTCAAGTTTGTAAGAATGATAATATAATAAAATAAAATGCATTACACGCAACGTATTTTGTGTAAATACAATAAGTGTATACGAACGAGTCCATGCAGATCACAGAGGATCGGTAGCTTAGTTCCTCTTGTCGTATTTCTTAGTCCATACTTATGTTAAACACATTTGTGAGGACGATGACAGATTTTGGTATTATGATCATCATGCACTTTTGGTCAACTGAATTGTTAATTCGGTCCACTGTACACCGTTTCGAAGAAGATTCCTCAAACCTTTAGGATGGGCTTTTTAGTATGGCCGAAAATTGGGTTCATAACGGTTACCCAAATGTTAAAGAAGAATCCGAAAGTCCAAGTATTCTGGTTTTCCACGAAACAAAAAAAATTAGTGCACAAGAATCGAAGAATCAAGAATTGAACTAATTTGTGGCAGAAAATTGTGGAGAAGCGCCGCGAAAAACTCGTGGTTGACTACACTACAAAGAAATAATTAACAAAAAACATGTTTGGAAACAAATTACAAGTTCTTTATTTATATTTTGCTAAGGCAAATACCATTATTTATATAATCTTTCGTTATTACACATCATGCATACCTAATACACCTGTAAGTACACATATATTTATTATTAAGTGTTCACGCACGTTGTATTCTATAAATATGTATTTGGGGTTGGCATTCAATAAGTAAACACGCACGCAACTTGCTCGGTACGCTTCCATTGTTAGTACTATTGTAAACATTGTTGTCACTTCGTGCTAAAGGCTAACATAAATAGAGTCAGGTAGGTAAGTCGGATTATATATACATACAGGTGTCAATTAGAGGGTTCTGTCCGATGTAAATGCAAGAATGCCTCGGATAATACAAATATACGTAGAATTGGGTAATGTTCAGCAGACGGCGGTGTGAATTGTACGATAAATAAATGAAATATTGTATGTACGTGTGTGATTGTTTTGTGCTATAAAATATGTATGATCTGGTTTTGTCTATTCAAGAATGTATTGAATAATTATTTTGTTAGGTTATATTGTGTTGTGTTGTTAGGTTATGTTGAAATTTCAATAAATAATAGTAATCTAGTTCAACACGGTGTACGCACCAGAAATCATGTTCATTAGATGATCTCTAATTAAAGACAGAAAAGTAAGAAAGGTGAATCCAGCAAAAAATGTTCGCCCCAATCTGCACACCTGCATCAAGTGGAAATCTTAGGAGTTATGGGAATAAAACAGAAATACCCTTACCACCTCACTGGAAAAGGCATTCCAAAAATCTTAAGCATTTTCAGGAAAATAGGTGTGACATCTTATACTTTTAGAATGAACAATGATAGACTGACCGAAAGTATTTTCAACTTTGCTATCTTACTTAAACTCAAGAACAACTGGCTGACTGAAATCGCAAAGCAGGTCCAAGAAATCAAAATTGCATTCTATATCCACTTTCAGAACATTAATTGGCAATCATTAATTTTCAGGCATACCTCAAACTAGAATTAATAGAAACCGGCCAGAAGAATCCAAACATATTTCAAGAATGACAAGATTTTGGGAAAAGAAGAAAGCAGAATTATCAGCTACAAAGGTTCAATCGACCTCTTGAGTTGCCCACAGCAAAGCAGAAAAAATTGTAATCCTCTTAGGTTTAGGAATCCATACTATCCAAGCCCATGGTTTGCAGAAATCGGAGCAGTATCCAAGACGTGCAAGGTTAACGTTGAATTTCCCTCCCAAAAGCGAAAAAAAGGAAAAGTTAATCTGCTACCATTATAATGAAATATTAATGCAATATAAGCAATCTTAAAAAGGGATCTGATCCAAGATACAGCCTTATCATAATCAATCGGTGTTCACTCCCACAAACGAAATTGATCATGGACGGTTGAACTTCTGAGCACACCCAATACCAGTATGGAGAGGCAATCTTTAACAGATTAATCTTCAACAAAATATGTAGATTTCTCTACATAAATCAGTAATCACAGGTACGTACGTGTTCTATGACAAGGAGATTCCTCTAGGTCACCTCCGCAATATTTTGATGAATTTAGCTACAAACCCTTATTTGGAGAATGCATTGGCTTTTTATGTTTCACATGAGCACGTTTTTGAAGTAAGAAGATACAAACCTGCAATCTCCGAGGAGGTTCCTGCACATTGGAAGAAAATAAGCATTTTTTTACCGCGTAGTGAATAGTACCGTTCTTAATCTTTAGGTAAGTATAGGCAGCTGCACACAGAGCGTTTTTCGCCAGTTCTTCAATATGAGTGATTCAGGTATTCCCTCTTACTCCAAAATTTTTACGTTACTGGAAACTTATTTACTGTTTGATAACATGAGCGAGTCAAAGTATTCCGGATAAATGATGTATAGGGAGTTGGGTTTATTTTATTTATTAATTTACTCAATCCACTGCTGCATTATTAGCTTATCAAACTTGCAATTGCTGACGCAATCTGCATAAAATGTTTTTACCTTGTCGATTAGACCATTTGTAGCGATAAGAGATCGAAACGGTCCTACGATGGAGCTATGAGGAACACTAAGCTATACAGGCCACATTCGGGATCTCCTACGAATTAGTTGAAAATATTGCCGTATGTCCGGTAAGATAATATAGGATATAAGATATATATATATTTCTTGAAACACAGCGGTAAGATGTTTTGTTCTGAAATAAACAATATACTGGTATCGTCAACCAGTAATAAGTGGATTGATTATTCCATTGATTCATTAATACTATCATCTCAATAACATTTTTTGTGTATATACAAATCCTTAGAAAAGATCTGTAGCGCCTGGAGAAAGCCTTCTTGCGTAAGGCAAATATTAAAAATATCAGTGGTTGCAGAATACTTGAGATAATAGTATTGTAGCATAAGATTTCCGAAACAGATTCTATACAAGAATTACCCCAATAATCTATGTGCAACCAACAAAATGAAACGCAATTTGCATCGAATTCCCTCTGAACAAGCCCACCAATTGGAGCCCAAGGTTCATTAACACTTTCTGGATTGCGCGGCCGTCGAAAATTTATGGTCCCCGACCGACCACCGCATGCGATCATTTACGCAGCGTCGCACGTTGCCGAATAGATTAGCAGAACAAACAAGAACCCAACAATATTATATTGTATTGAAATTAGCGGCTGCCAGACTAGAGCGCGTTCGGTCGTTCGCCCAACAATCATAATTAATTAATATTAGACAATTGGGGCTTATGAATCGGCGCTTTTATGCGGTCCAGATGGAAAAGTGCGCGTGATTTAGTAGCCCTGGACGTCCAAAGCTGGTGGAATGGGTGTGCGTTCATGCTGAAACATACGAACTAGTTTGGTGTAGTGAAACGGTTGGGGGTGATCCTAAATTTGTTGGCAATACTATGCACATCGGGTCAGTTCATATAAATTTCTAAAAACAATAATAATCTAGTGGCAGCCTAACGATAATAGTGCTGCACTAATGCACAAATAATCCAACAGGGTTACCGATTTATTTTATTAAATATTTACGGAAATATGTCTACTCTCTCTCATATCTTTGAAGCAGGGTTGTATAGTTAGTGCCACGGTTAGGATAGCTTCAATTTTGCAATATAGATTTTTTAAGTTGCCGAAGTACTTGCAGGAACATATATGGAGACTTAAGGCACTGAATGGTGAAGAAGATAACTGACGAGAGATATGAATCAAGAAGCACTGCAATATATTTAAATTGAAGAACTATTTCAGAAATATTTTAGTGTAATTGGAGATGGTAATTTGAGCCAACACTGTAGCGCTAAGTATAAGGGGTAAGGCTCTTGAAGTAATACATAATGGAGCACTTGCCTATATTTAAGTGCTTATTATTCATAACACACCACTCAATAATAGATGTAATGTTTCTTTGTAAAATGGTGTAGTCAACCGACGAATTATTATCGCGAGCATATCCTAAAATTCCACCATCCAAAAGCTCCAGTAGGTCATTTATGAAAATATTCAACAACAGTGGTCCTAAATTGGAATCCTATGGCACACCTGTCAATACTATGAATGATGAGGATAGAAATCTATCATGGTGAACGTAGGATCGTCTATAAAGGTGCGACTGAAGAATCTTAGCAACTCTAGGATGACAGAAACTGAAAGCGCATAGATCAGAAATAAATTAGGTTGGAAATGACTACATCAGATTTTAGCGTTGATTGAATTGTTTTAACAGCAGTGTAACAGTGATCAACAGTGAAATGCTTTGTAAACTGGAATCTCAAAATCTCTATGTAACCAGATAAAAGGTACGAGGGGTGTTCGGTTACTAAGGTACGTTTGCGCGATACATTGCCTACGTCGCTCCCATCAGGTTGAAACTTGCACCCATTTTAGGTGTGCATATGTAGAGCATATGTCATGGTCTTAGGTTCAGTACAACGTGTGCACTGACAGCCGCACAATGTCAGTTTCGATCGAAACATACTCCAAGTTTGAAGTGCGAGCGGTCATTCGTTTTTAGCATGCAAATAATGAAATACCCACCGAAATTAATAAAAAAAAATACTGAAGACTTACGTAGTGGGCGTTATTAGGCGAAAACAAGTTAGTGTTTGGTGCAAACAGTTCAAAAGTGGACGCACAGCTCCGGACGATCATGCCGAAGGTGTGCGAAAAGAACCATCAACAACGGAAACGGAGGAGAATCCAGACCTGACTCCTTCTGATTTTCATTTGTTTGGGCCGGTGAAAGCTCATTTGTCGGGTAAAAGTTTGAAAACGACGATGAAGTTCAAGAGGAACTATGGATTTTACAAATGTGGATCGCACCTTTTACCAAGAGGGTCTACAGAAGTTTGTGCCTCGCTGGGATAAGTGCCTTAACATTGGAGCGATTACGTTGAAAAATAGCTAACAATTCACGCTTTTACATTTTATTTCTATAAATAGTCTGTCTGTAATTCACAAATGTATCTTAGTAATCGGACATCCCTCGTATATTGGAATCAGCAAGCTGGTGGATAAATATTATATCCTCTTAGATCATTTTTGTCTAAGGAAAAGCCACTGAACAGTGTCTAAGATTCATTTAATACCATCCTTGAACCAAAATATAATAAACTAAAGCTGTCTAAATGTAAGAAGTGGACCTTCCTAGTTCGACTTCAAACCCCTGCTGATTTTAATGACGAAAATGAAACCAAAAGCTACATATTCTTGCATGTAGGTATTATCTTGGTTAAATTTGTGAATAAATATGGGAAGTTATACATTGCAATGTGTGAAATGTGACTTCCGATTGACGCCAGTGCCCAAATGAGTCAGAAACTTAATCGATGAAAATTATGATGCATATACAGAGTGCGGCGTCTAAACCGTCAGTTAGCGGAATATTAGGCACCATTACTAGTTCAGTGTTGAAAGTTTGTCTTCGGGTGTTTTTGGTACCGATCTTTCAAATATAAATATTGGTAACAGACAATTTGCGGTTATACCGGAAACAAATATCAACTTGCCTATTTTAAATGGAACACCTGCATATTATTTCATCCTATGACGGCACATGTAGCTACAAATAAGTTCTGGTAAGGTTTCCCTATACCTATCTTTGAGAGTTTTTGAGAAGAATGGATTTTTAAAAAATTTTGACGTTTTATTGACAACGAAATGAAAAATGAATAACCACTTCAGTTAGGAGGTTGAAATTGTATAGTTTTGTAGCCAGCTCGTAGTAGTATTATACAAAGTTATCAAAATGGTCAAATTAATAGTACGGGGCGACACAAAATGTTATTGATTTATACTAACTAATAAGGCGCAATAACTCACTTATTTTAAATGGAACACCCTGTATATTGTTAGCGGATATGATTTGTTTAATTGTTATCTATAACAGTTAATTAGCACTCGCTACGTCTATCTCAAACAGTTTATGAGTTATTTTAGGTTTTTTGTGTTAGGAAAAAAAAAGTGAGAACACGAGCAACAACACAACTGAAACAAAATCTTATAAAAGGTTATAATTAAATAATTTATATAATTCACAAAAGATAATTGTCTTTACATTAGAATTTGATTTCATTTTTTATCTTGTTGTTGAATTTCTTAAGAAGGCTGTGGAATTATTTGGCATTTATCGATGGAAGCGCGACATCTCCAGTTGTCAAATCGAAGAGTGTGATAATGGATAATTTAGGCTTTTCTAACGAAGATTTTTTAAAGATCATTATTATTTACGGTGAATGCAACCATTTAACTAACATGTCGTTTATTTGTAGAAAGGTACCCCGAAAGACCCACACCAAATCATAATACATTAAAGCGGTTATTAGAAAACTGCACCCAGTTTGGAAGCTTCCATCGCAAAAGGAACAGCCAAAGCGTTTGGTAGATAATGAGAACATCCAAATAGATGTGTTAGGGTATTTTACTGCATATCCCAATGCCTCATTGCGAGATTGTCAAAGACATTCGGCAATATCTGAAGTACAAATGGGAGGATACTGAAAAAGTTTAATTGGAAACTTTATTTTTACCACAATATCTAGAACCGAATGATTTCAATCGACGGATTGAATTTTGCGAATGGTTTTTAATAAAGTGTCAAGAAGATCCACATTTTACAACAAAAATTATATGACGCGATGAAGCAACATTTGTCAAAAATGGCTTATTCAATCGCCACAATAGTCATTTTTGAGTAAATGAAAATCCTCATGTGGTTCATGAACAGGTACTTCAATATACATGAAATTTTAATGTCTTCCGTGCAATTAAAAACAATAGAATTTTGTCGCTACACATTTATGTTGATAATTTAACAGGAGAGCGATATTTAAATATAATACACGAAGTTCTACTTACGTGTTTAAAGACGCTGCTGAATGAAGAAGTTGAGAACGCTTGGTTCCAGCAAGATGGTGCACCAACTCATAACACACGTTTAGTTAGTGACGCTTTAGAAAATATTTTAAGAGATCACTGGATAAGTGATAACGGTCCACTCCGCTAGCCTGCGTGCTCCCCGGAGTTGACGCCTTTGGACTATTACATCTGGGGATGTATAAAGAACAAGGTATATGCGGGACCCTAACAACTAAGGATAACATGATTGGAAAGGACTCGAGGAAACTCGTTAGGACCCTTGCAAATCAGCCGAGCAACAAATCAGAGCATTTTAAAAAGAGTTTATAAATGTTTAGTAGCGGACGGTGGAAATTTTGAACACGTTTTATAAAATTTTATTGTTTGTTACGTTTTTTTTTAAATATATTTTTTCCTTTAATCGCTGAATTGATTTATTCCTAACACAAAAAAACTCAAATAACTCATAAACTATTAGAGATAGACATAGGGAGTGCTAATTAACTCTTATAGATAATAATTAAACAAATC
>JARFOC010111081.1:0-11647 GCA_031763485.1 Osmoderma eremita | reverse complement strand
TTTGAATATTTTGTATAGCTTGTAATAAAAGTTCTTTCACTTCTCTCAATTTAAATGTATTGTTCTTGGATGCCGCTTCATATTTTATTTTTGCCCATATCATTTCAATTGGAGTAAGTTTACAATGATAAAGCGGAAATCTTGATACAATTTTATTGTTGTTTTGCCATTTCATCAATCACATACATATTGTACTGTTCTTTATTAATTTTCATTAAATTCAGAAGTTCAGATCGAACTATATCGTCCCTGAATTCAATCGGCTTAGCTCGCAGCCATTCCTGCGCATCTTCTTTCTTACATGATGTTGTTGGAATTTTCTCTAGTTTACTACTATGATACATTTTTTTAAAACTACCGTATTTATCGTCTCACGATAATCTCCAGTTGTCTTTGAAAAGCAACAACCCCTCATCATTCAGATACATCATTTAAAACAATAAGTCTCTTCCCCTTTGCAGACGGGTTTCTTAATCCTGTAGACACCCCTTCAATGAATGCCTGACGTCGGTTTTCTACACTTTCGTCTATTCAGATTTTTGCATTTGTATGACCTTCATGGGTGAACCATGTTTTATCCACATAATGAATTGGTCGACCTTCCTTTCCAAACTCCTTAATTGAGGTTAAATATTTTCGTCTCGATCTAATGATGTCGTCTCGTTTTATAAGAATACTTTTACGGGTACTTTTCATGTACTTGAAATTAATTTGCTTCATGAATTTGTGCACTGAAAACCGGCACATTTGTGGTAAATCAGAACGTTTCTTGATTCAATCAAAATTTTGGTCAAAGTAGGTAATTCGTTATTGTAGAAGAAAGCATGCACAATTTTGCGCACACATTGCTTAAGTGCTTCATCATATGTGGCAGCAATACCAGGTCCCTCCCCTGTGTTCTGATGGTGTAACTGCACCAGTTTCATCATACTCCTTTACGGTCCGATACACTGTTGATTTGCAACTCCTAAAAACAGGAAATTATAGAATTGGTTAAAATATTCCCATTGTCAAAATTTACCCATAGTGTTGCCACTTTTGGGAATCATAGCAGTTTTTCTAAGATTTACTTCATCAGTTCCGCAACTGTTTGTACATATTTAGAACACACTGCCTTTCAGCTGTCGATAAATGTCCCAAATCTAAGCATTTGCGTTGTTTCGGAGGCGAATATGTTAGTGAACTTGTCGGTTCAGCATTCATATTAAGAACGGGAACGGCTATGTATCAGCACGCACTTCACATTACTGACTATTTTATTCTTACAAGAACAGGTTTGTTTACGTTTGCCAAAGCAATAGAACATGAAAACACAAGAGCAAAGACGAAAATTGTCAACCGTTTGACATCCATATGTCAAATTTATTGTAATATTTCGCATTTCGTTTGTGTTAACCTATCTGAGAAACAACCAATCGCAGATGCAGGCTTTCTAGCGGAGAATTTCAAACGCTCCTCCTAAAAACAGACTATAGTATTTTTCCGTAGTACATTATATCTCACTTATTTTTTTAAACCCAAGGATTTTTTCTTTAATTTGTTGCCTGTAATTGTGAGAGATCAGTTGCAATTTCGTCGGGAATGTTAGTTAATGAATTATTCTATTCGTTCTATTCTATTCGTCAGTTATTGATGTTGGAGATATAACAATAATAATTATTTTGTACATGCTTTGATATAGTTTTCGGAGATAACGGAGAGAAGATATGCTACGGAACAAAACGGATATTACTTTTATGAATCATATTACTCAATGCTGCTTATTTAGTATATACATGGCGTCGATGCCATCTCGATTACACTAATAACAGATATTCGTTTGGCGAGATATACGCGATTATACGTCGCACATGATCATAATGTATTTGGAATGCATTTATAAAAGCTCGGAACTAAATGCGTATGAGATGCATTCAGCTCAGGGCTGACAATTATAGCATATTGTGAATGAGTTTTGTGAGTAATGCTATCATTTATATCCCGTCACCTACGATGTTCCAGCGTATTTGCTAACGGAGAGCAACTAGATTACAACGCACATAACGCAGATCTGTCAGGATAATGTGTTTAACGCGTTATACAATACGAGAGCCGTGATTCGTCATTCTTTTTCGTTATTTTAAATATTTATGAAAGCATTTGTCCGAGAATTTGAGCGTCATTTCTGAAACCTTTCGCTAAAGCTAAAATAAATGCAATATACTATAAATACTATCGGTCTCTGTTACTTTAGAGCAATCTAGGAAGGACCGTTTCCAGTTTAAGTGCGTTATTATTGCATAAACTATAAATACATGTTCCAATTTTGCCAATGTATCTAACTGCTTGCTTAACATGTTTGAAATACATACACCTATACAACCTTCCTATATCCTTTACTTCCTTCGTAGGAGGTGATGATATTCGTATGGTATTCCATTTGCAAGGGAATTAGCATTTACGCAATAATATCTAAATGGAACGTGATTCCCCAGGACAAAATAATAACAGCCGAAGGGCTTCCATCCAACAGCATATTGCATTATTACATTTCTGTATAATAGCTGTTTAATTTTATATACGACGGTATTTTATAATTAGCGCGTCAGCGGAATTAATTCGTGGTGGACATTTTTCAGAACGTTATTTTTTTTCCACTCCGAGAGAATTCTAATTACGACCTAGAGATGTGGGCATATATAAAAAAACAGTTTATCACAATTAATCATAATTTTCCTTTTTTATCCCACTCTTGCTCATTTAGGCAGATGTGTAGCTGATATTCCCTTTAATATTAATACAACACAAACAGAAACAGTTCCAGGTTTCGACTATATTTATACCTGTAGTTTAATTTAGAGTTTAGAGATCGTTGAAGTAAGTTAAAAAACTGTTTTTAATATAAACGATGTCTTTAGTATTTGTTTTTACGAGAAACAGGCAGAAAATGAGACAGGAATTGTAATTAATCATATTTCAAATAGATAAGGAACATTTTAAAGTCATAGCGTGTACAAATTATCCTCACGATACCTCCTCTTATCGGAGTAAACAGACATTAATTCTACAGAGACAATGGGAAATTATTAAATCCATTCGTGGTATATTTTGCTTGAAACCTCTTTCCAGTTTTATGACAAATGAATCGAAGTATCAACTAATGAAAAATGAGATCGTACGATGCTTTCTTTTAATAAAAATGGAATGTAATGACAAAACGGAGACTAGACTGTAATACTGTAGTAACTATAAAAATAATAGTAAGAAACCTTAACCACAACAGTGAAATCAGAGTTTCGGCGCTATTGTTAAGGATGACCTCATAGTTGTCGAAATAGGTATAGATTGTTGCATTCAACTTATGTACAGTGGCGTAAATAGAGTCCTCAAAATGCGGGGGGAGCGGTAATAAATAATAATAATAAATAAAATCATTTTTAATACTTTAATTTAATGATAATTTCAGGCAACATAACAATAAAAATACTATACTTGCCTTTATACCTAAAATAATTGTGTAAATATTGCGTAAATTGTATCATTCTTTGTGAGGCTAATCAGTTGACGCGGAGTGTATATTATGTTGTTATGCGAAATTTTAATAACCGTTATTTCGTAGATAGATTTACGGGCGAAAATTGAATAGGTAATTATATTCTCTCAAATATCTCTCAACCGAAAAATCAGGCATCAATAAATTCAACCGGAGACAGTTAGTGGGACTAAAATATGTTACTACAATAAAGACAAATATTTCCTTAAATACACTTTGTTAATGTAAAACACATAGGTACACCATATACAACGCTACATAAAACGGGGCTTCGACAAACATCATAAACTAACAAATGACGAAATGGGGTGATATTCGGAAGGAACAATAACATCGGGGTATTTTTATGCATCAAGGCTACCCAGTCCGAAATATGAAGAATCCTGTCGAAACGTAACACAAATAATATTGGTTGAAACGATGGCTGTGCTAGGATATCCAGGGTGATAATGGGTTGTTTAAAATAAGTGAGTATTGTTGTGGTTTCTGTCGTTGAAACATCGTAAACCAATAAATCAAGATATGGGGTGATATTCCGAAGGAACAATAACATCGGGGTATTTTTATGCATCAAGGCTACCCAGTCCGAAATATGAAGGATCCTATCGAAATGTAACACAAATAATGTTGGTGGAAACGATGGCCGTGGTAGGGTATCCAGGGTAATAATGGGTTGTTAAAAATAAGTGGGGATTGTGGTGGTTTCTGTAATTGAAGCGTCGTTTTGTATTTTCAAAGAAGAGAGTAAGTGGTTAGAAAAAAAAAATTAGTAAAGTGAATTTTTGGCATTTACAGAAAACGGGATTTAAAAAAATCTTAAAAGAATTAAGATGATGGAACACTAACACGTACACATCATTTGAGTAATTAAGGTATTTAGCAAAATGCTATATTATTACATAATTTCTTATTGTTGTAATGTCAAAATTTAATGTTCCTTTTGAATTAAATAACATTTAAAATTCCCTGCGATTTATTTTGTTTGTTCTCGCGGCTGGCTAATTACATCAAGTGAATATACACAACGAAGTCTTACCTTAAACATTTTGATTTAGGTAAGAATCTATACATAGCCTGTATTTTGTTCTTCATGGTCGGCGCCAGAACCCAGTATTCGCATCGAAATATATGTCTTGGTACTGGCACAGTTTATATACAGTTACTTTGATCTTTTCTGAGATCTCCTTTTCCCTATGAATGGTTTTTTTGGGCTGAGATATAGCTTAGATATATTACCCAATCTTGCATTTATTTCTGCCTGTTACTATTATTTGTTGTTTTTTACACATTAATTTTCATGTTGTTGGATTTTAATGATATGGCATTAAGTTCGTCTGTAGGTCTGTTTGGTTTTTGGTCGAATATTACCAGGTCACCCGCAAAATCATAATCATCTCTATTGTCTATTGTATGTCTGATGCACATCTTTGTTGCTTTTCCCATGTTTCCTTTATTATGTTCTCCAAAACCAAATTAAAAAGTACTAGGCTTAATACTCTTCCCGGTTTTAAACCACTGCTGAGAACCACACTGGGAATTCTTGAGATTGTCTGTCGGCCGTTCTTATATAATTCTTGTTCTCTCTGTGTAGGCTCGTTATTGCAGCTACTAAATTGTTCTCCACATTTTTTTTCCAGAATTGTTCGAACATTAGATCTCGGAATCGATCGAAGGCTTTTTCTAGGTCAACAAAAGAGATACGTTTCAATAGTTATTTTAGGGACTTTTCTGCGATTTGTTGTAGTGCTTATGCTTTCTAAACCCACTCTGCAACTACCCTAGTAGTTCACCTGTTTGCCTGATTAATTTGTTTTCGAGAATTTGGCAAGGTAATCCCTCTGTTACACTCGCTCTTATCCACTTTTCCAGTGTGATGGCACTTTTCCTTCCATCCTAGTTTGGCTGTATATTATTAGCATTAGTATTCCTGTAGCGCCCATATTTTCCAGCATTTCGCCGGTTATTCGATCACGACCTGCCGCTTTTCCTTCTTTGACCACTTTTATGGCTTCTACTACATCATAGCTTCTGAAATTAGGACATCCCATTCTTTTCTATTTTCGGTATCACCAACTTCGTTCATAGGTAATTGATCTTTGAGATATTGTTTCCATCTATACATTATTTAATTTCCTTCTGTAAGTACATTACCATCTTTGACTTGGACTTGTTTCGTTCCAGCTTGTTGGTTTTCCACTCTTGCATTTCTAGTAACTTTGTAAAATAGTTTTTAGTTTGTGTGGTTTTTCCATTCTAGTGCCAAACTCCTCCCTGGATTTTTTTCTTAGGTACTCTTATATCTTTGACTCTTTCCCTTGTTCCTTATATTCGTTGTATCTATTTTGCGCCCCTTGCATGCATTGCTTCCATTTGTTCTTTTTGAGTTTTACCTCGTATTCAATGCAAAGAAAGAAGAAAGTAGAACTCAATTTCAGAATTTCAGAAGACGTTAAGAGAATTTACTGGAAATACTTTACGTAGTAGTGCATTGCTACATTCATAAAATACCTTCCAATTCTGGGGAACAGGGAACACAACTAGTTCAAATTGCGTATGTATAGTCTTCATCTTGTTCACCACAGCAGTATAATTACAATATCAGAATTAAAGTTATGATTTGAATTGCATAGTTGAACCTCCAACAATGCGGATGCATACTTTAAATGGCACAGAAACTCAGCTGTAACGCATGCAGTTCCATACGTAATTCACAAACGATTTCAATAATTCTAATATATGCATGCAGTTTCATATGTATCGATGCTCCGCATTGCCATGTGCGTGACGTATCTAATAGTAGCTATAGTATCATTCAGTTCTTTTGTACACCAATGTCATATGCGTAAGTAACAAACATTTGGTTTGGAACTGGTGCAGACTGCAACTGGGATTGCGCCGATATATATAATTTGATTAGAACTAGCAGTATATACAGATTTTGATTCGACTAAAGATTATTCGTACCAGAACAAAGTCTTCCCAGTGAAAAACGCTTTGTGTATATGGTGATGTAAAGCTAAAATGCGATCTTTTCATAAAATTAAATACCCCGAAATGGTAACGTTACAATAAGTTATTTTAGTAGTAGAACTAAATATGCTAATGCGCAAAAGTATTGGAAAATTAGATCTTACGGATACATAATGTAATGCGTGAATATCCAGTCTTGTAATAACTTCGAAAATACATCGGGCTTACCTTATACTGAATCATGGAATTTAAAGCCATGTGTTTCATAGGAGCTTTAATTTAACACATATAAATGAATCTCTCTGTAAACCAGAAATATTTGTAGCCGGCATTATTTAATTTTATTGCAATCTTTATTAGAGAAAGGTATTACAAGACGAGATTTACTTGTTACGTTGCGTTACACCCTGTACGTACAACGTATGTGAATACATCGTGCTTAATAACGTACATAAATAATTTTGGAAGTATCTGTAATATACTCAAGAGTTTTAATAGCACCTAAAAGCATGAAATGCTCCCTACTCCAATGTAATAAGTTGAATAATTTACGGGTTGATGAAAACATCAGCTCTTAGCCCTTGGGACCTGCGGACTCTGGTGTGGCGTATAATACGAATCTCGTGTGATTTTGTGCGCACGTGTAATCAAAATTTTGTTATTTCTATGTAAATAGAAGGAGTCATTTAACCGATTGGGGGATAATACTACGCCAAAGCTTTCAAAATTGTCCTTTTCTGTTTCCATCTGTGTGTTGCTAAAAGCATTATGTTCTGTGTCGTTTGGTAAAAAACAGAAAGAATTTTCTGTTACGTAATGAGTTTTCCAGAAAAAGAATCATCGATATTGTATTTAATACATATGTCAAACGAAAATACCTTTCTCCTTTAACATATTTATAAACAGCTGTCACCAACATTAAATCAATGTACAACTAGAAGCAGTATTGCAGAGATATAGATTTTTAAAATTTTAGAAGACCGCATATGCCTACCAAACTACAAATAATATACTTCGTCTATCGTAATTGATTGCGAATGTAGAGGAATCTCGATTTTTGGCTTTTACTAGATCACGTATGTGAACTACCATAATTTCTGGCGTGATGACAAATAATTAAGAACGACCTATTGATCTCTGGTTATTTTGTCATGTTTTCTCGGTCTCACAGCAGCCTATTAACGTCTGACTTTAGTGTTCAATCATTCAATGACAATGAGGTCCTTTTAGCCATAAGATCCCTTACCAAGAGGTTGGTATCTGGATCAAACCAAAACCAAGTTTCATTTTGAAGGACTATGCACGTCCACTGAACATTATCTTCAATTGAATCGTAAAGGTTCCGATATTTCCGCCATCAAGAAAGATTGCTAGGATATGCCCAACCTTTAAACACGGGAATGTAGCTAATATCAGCAACTACCCACGCATCTTTATATTGTCCAACTTACATCTTTGAAACTATATACTCTGTAATAGCTAATGATGTATCCATTTCTCAACATGGTTGACTCTCACTGACTTCGGTCAATTCGTTCAGTCGCGATCAGTTGGATCATGGTGTAATAAATCCTGTGCTTTGGGTTTAAGGAGCGGTCTGATTAACTTAATCACTAAATTAGATTTTATTTGTTTAATCGTATAACATCTAATGTTCGCAAGGCTCTATTTTAGGGCCCTTACCATTTCTTTTGTATATTAATGAAGTTACTATATTCGTTGAGTGTGATAAATTTTGTTTTGCGGACGATATTAAGATATCTACTGCAATATCTTCCGTTTCGGACTGTCGCAAGCTCAAAGCAAATTTGAATTATATGTCCGACTGGTGTATTTGAAACAAGCTCAAGGTTTATATCTCCAAATTTAAAGCAGTTACTTTTGGCAAGAAATTTACAATTATTCTCTTGATGTGATACCCCAAGCTAAAGACTTGGGTGTTATTTTTAGTTCCGGACTCTATCTCTGATCCTGTTAGTACCCTGTGGTTTCAACACTTTAACGCGATACAAATCATTCATTCAAATCATCATCATCAAAATAGCATTTGTGGACACTTCGTCTTTGAAATAATTTTTCTAAACTCGTGTATGCTTCATCATTTGGAATTCACATGATGATATCCACAAAAGATCTGTAGAAAGTGTGTAAAAACTTTTCCTAAAGTAAATTTGTAGTACAAAGAGCAGAACACCTATCCCCACCCAGAGGGTTTCCTAATCTCGCCTTATTAGATATCTTGAGGATAATATGTCTCATTCAAGTAAAGCTTTACTTTTTCTTATTTTCCAGTAAACTATTATGTACTTACTTAATTGTGTTGTATAATTGTAATTTTATTATTATTTTCTTAATTTGGTGCTTTGTACTATTGGATAATAAATATTTTTGTTATTATTAACATCATGTCACATCATATTAGGTGTACATCGGTACACAAGGAAAACATTTAGAGGTAGAAAATGAAGTGATAAAGAAGACAATTGCCTATAAATATCTGTTCCACTCTTTTGTCGGAAGTTGTGCTATCTATGGAAGTGAAGTGTGGACGCTGAATAAAAAGACGAAAAACAAAAAAATGTCAACAGAGGTGATGTATTGAAGACGATGTTGTAAGGAAACATTATTGGATCACGAAAGAAACGAAAGAATAAGAGAAGTTGACACAATATTAATCAATAAAATAACGGAAACAACTATTGTAGTATGGCCACATGAGGAGAATGGACCAGGACAGACTATCACAAAGCGTTTGGAAATGGAAGCCTGCTAATAGAAGGAAAAAAAGAAAGGCCAAGAAAGGGTTTGGAAAAAGGAATTAATGAATCTATGCAGAAGAGAGGATTAGAGGAAGATGGTTTTAGAGACAGAGCCTCTTAGAGATTGGGATGCGGTAGATGGCAAAATGTATGTAAGCCGCTTACAGATAGAATTAGATGCTTGATTTTCTAAAACTGGTGGTTTCTTTCTCTGATAATTCACATGAATTGAAACAAAAGATGAATGCTTTAATTTTAATGGAGTTTTTTTATTATTCTTTTTTCTACTTGTTAAATAAATAAACAAGCAAAAAATTTAATAATTATAAAACAACGAATATTAAGCACTTACGTAGTTAATTACTTATAGTAACTGTTCAACAGGCTATTTTTGATGCCCCAGTACGACTTTCTGTTCTGCCGAATACCATTAGGCTAATAATATCATGAAAAATATGTTTTACTTTTTCGCGTAGCCCTAGTATCAGCGGAAAGAAATGAAAAGCGTGTCGCTGATGGATTATTACTGTGTGTGTTTGTTGCACGCGCACAGTTTTAAGATATTATTATGAAAAAGAGCGTCTCGTATTTCGCGTTCCCTTGCTACTTATAACTCGCCCTAAATAAATAACAAGTTTAAAATGTAAACTGTCGCATTTGTACTTATTTCCCGTAATATATCTCGTGTATACGGGAATGTAATAAATTTTTCGTATACATACATATGTTAAAGTGGAAGACACGCAACGAATAATATCAAACACAAGAACGTTATTACTCGTTAAAATGTTTCATTTATCGACTTGCGCGGGACGAAATACAAATTGCGTTTGTTATTTATGAAATGTTGTGTTTCTTTCCGTCGCTTAAAAAATTTAACAGTTAGTAGGCGTTAGTAGGGAAATATTACACCTACGCTAATGTATCGGAAAAAAGAAACTGCCAATTACACAGTAAATTTTCCGATTGGTTGTTAAAAGTTCCACCCTGAGTGATTAGGTTAATTCTAAATTTATGCGATCCAGGCGATGACTCAACTTTGGCTAACCGCCAAGCACTATGCATCAAACGGAATGATTTTACAAATAACCGATAGTAGTTTCCACTTGTTCTGCTAAATACAAAACGTATATATCTACATGTTCTACAAGTGATTGTAAGATGTTCAAGCTGTTTAATTATGTAATTGGGTTATTAATATATACTTATGTAATTATACTTTAGCATCAGCACACTTACAGTAATGATAGAGGGGAAACTGCTACTATGAAGAAATTAACAAAATGACGTATTAAAAGGGTTTATATTCTGCAAGTGCTTCTGTAGTTGTTTAGGTATTAGTAATTGTAAGTTTAGAAGGAATTTAATTTTGTAAGTGTATAATTTTTTTTAATTTACCGTTTATGTAATATAACCTAAAATCAAAGACATACAGCTTGCTAAAGGCAATTCCACACTAACAAGCTTATGTGCTACATTGGTTCTAATGTCCGTATGTGTCACCTATTGTCACAACCGGCAAAATCCACTTACACAAATTTTAGAGGAAAACGAATAATCTACTGTACACAAGAAGCACACAAAGTCTTGTGAGATTGTCCGAAGACGGCGTTCAGGCGCTCAAATGACTTGATTCACAATTTTCAAACTTTGTAACCTAAAACTAGAATATTTTTGAAATATGTTGGCTTAAATAAATACGTATTCTCGATGGGAGATGCAACACCTATACTGCCACTTAAGAAACTCAAGATGGCGGCCATGCGTGCGTGACACCGCCGCAAATGGGATAACCACTAATTGTGAAGAATTATGAAAACAGTAAACATATACCTACAGAACATATTCATCAAACAAGCGACTTTATACTAATGCTGCATGCTCCTCACTGCGGCCGACTCTGCTACACTTGACGTTAGGCTGTGCCTCTCTCTGGTTATAAGTTATAAGTAAAGTGAGGACAAGCTAGGCATGCTTTACATTCACTCAAAGTGTATTTTCCGCTTTTTATTAGTGTGTTGCTTTTATTGGTCGAGGATTTAATACCTATTTCTTCGAATTTGTTTAAATACTAAATATCTGTTTATTTAATTATTTTAATATTTGATTGTTGGTAAGATTGTCCCTGTGCGAAGTATAATACAATATTCTAGTTTCCCTTTACTGCAAAATAGTTTACGTTTCTTTCTTGCTTTAGAATTTAATTTTTTGTTTATTTCACATTAATAAAAAAATAAAGAAATACCCTTACCACCTCGATGAGTGAAGAACTCCTGGATACGTATTTCGGCAACTAAGTTGTCATCCTAAGCAGAATCTACGAAGGAAGATAATGTTAGACGTCGCACTCTGGGAGATTTGCACCACACAGAACACCACTTGAATA